>CAWYPZ010000070.1:0-219223 GCA_963966055.1 Lathyrus aphaca | reverse complement strand
TACTTAACACTAAACAAAAATCACAAAAACATCTAATTAATCACAAGTAGGTTAATGATCTTAACCCTACATCAAAGGTGATTAAGTGTGAGAATCTGACTTCACACTTAAGGTAATTCTCATTACCCCTAATCAGAGGGATGATGTGATGAGTTTACCAAATCCATTGATTTAGGTTTAAGCTCATTATCTTATGACAAACTCCAAAAAGAAATAAAAGACTGAAAACTCAAAAACAAACAATAATCGTCTCCTTCGGGATTCTTTTCTCATCATCTTCACTCACAACCGAGAACTTGCTTCTTCCGTCTAATGCAAGACAGTTTGCATCTGTGCCAGACAGATCATACACTTGAGCATAGACTGCAAGCAGTTCACCAGTCAATCCTTTCAGTCTCTTTGGGTCGAACTACGGTGTTCTGACTTCCTCATTGCACGAGAGGATACGTAGGCATAACTTAACAGTTATCGAACAAAAGTCTCTGTATATTCCCCCTCTTTCCAGCTTTATTCTCTTAGCCTCATGATCATGAGCATACTCTTTTCCTTACACTGACACTGTACATTTATACACTTCACACTTTACACTGACACCTGTACATATTGCTTTCAGCTCTTTACACACAGATTGCACTGACACTACCCCTTTAAAACACAAATCTTTTAAGCGTGGATCCCGTCGAGTACGACGGACAATCTGGGTGCTAATACCTTCCCAGGTTGTAACCAACCCCCTTTCTCAGTCTCTCTGGTTCGCAACCGTCTTATCCATCTTTTTCTAGGTCTATGCAGCATTACCTTTCCCCCGGGATAAAAATGCCTAGCTGGCGACTCTATTCATCTCCAGTGAGTTCACGGCTGTGTGTTCTCATTGTTCCCTTCGCCGACCGTTCGCGTCTGTACCTTCATCTGACCCAGTTTCATTTGTCGGGAGCGACAGCTTGGCGACTCTGCTGGGGATCCTTATACTGTAACCAGGGCTTCTGGTTCTTTTTGTGGGTTCCTCCTAGCGCTTGATTGATTTGTGTTTATTGGGGGTGTTATGTGCTTGTTTGTGTTTGTATTTATTTTTATTCATTGCTTTATGTACAGTTACTTTACTGCTTTCTTTATTGCATTTATATATATCATACTGTCATGCTGTCTGTGCTGGATCTGGTTTTGTTTTAGTGGGTGGGGTTCTATTGAGAGCCAAGGTCCTATACCTGGGACCTGAGTGACACCTAGGCTAGAGTGAATCATATTCTTTCCCATTCCATTTCGGTCTGGTGCGGGAATATGAAACACGGTTCAGATATGGGTTTCTTCTTGAGAACTCTGTGCTACGGATTTCCTGTAGTGCTAGGGGGATCTGGGAAGCCTGCTAAGTCTGGATGACCTTTTAGTATTGACCTTCAGAAATTGAGGAGAATTAGAGGAGGAATTGTTATGGTTATTGTAAACACTGTACCTCCGGGTTAGAAGTGTTTACACTTCTCATAACTGATCCAAATCTGAGGATCCTTGTTCTAGATCACTACCTGTGAGGGGGTTGGGCTGTTTACAGGTTTGCAGGTACCTTGACCTCAGAATACCCTGTTACTTTGACTTTGTTAAGAATGCTCCATGTTGGATAGTTCTTGTGATTCTAAAACCCTGGACATGTGGCTCTTTATTTGAGTCCCCCACCTTGGTTACTGGATTTATGGACCTCCATCCGGAATTCTTGAACACACATGGATCTATACCAAGGCAGTTTATCCAGATCCAGCTCAGTCACAAACCCTTTGCATATCATTTGCATACATCCTCATTGCATCATATTAACATGTGCTTATTTGTGTTTCAGGGTATCCACCTTTATCTGGTTTTGGTTTTGACCCCATCTGCAGTTTTGACCTGTCTCCACCAGCATCTTGCTTCAGCTTGTCAGCCATATACTTCAGTTACTTGCACTAGCCAACCAGTGGCCCACTTCTCAGCATCTTCATCAGCACTTACTCTACCCAGTCTTCAGCATCATGGCTCCAAAGAAAAGCAATATCACCTATCATTTCTTCCAACCAGACTTGTCAGACATCAGGAGGGTCCAAACCCTGATGACCCCAGATCACATACCTCTGTTCAGGGAGCATTATGGGGATATACTTGACTTGGTTATAGACATGGACCCATCTCAGAGGAGCCTGATCCATACCTGCATCCAGTTCTATGATCCCCCATTGAGATGTTTCACCTTTCAAGACTTTCAGTTGGGACCTCTCTTAGAAGAATATGCATCTTTGGTTGGTTTGCCTATCAAGAGAGAAATTCCTTTTAACCCTGAAATGGTCTTTCCCAGCAATGGAGAGATAGCAAGAGCTTTGCACCTGGAACCTGCTTTGATTGAGCAGCATATGACCTCTAAAGCTGGGATCCCTGGTTTTCATCTGGACTTCCTGATTTCTCAAGCTAGTTTGAAGGCCTCCCTGGGGGATTGGAAAGCTGTTTGTGCATTGTTGGCCTTGAGTGTATATGGAATTGTGTTGTTTGCAGATGAGCCCAGATTCATCAGCAAGAATGCCATCCACCTGTTCATCCTGAAGAACCCAGTGCCAACCTTGTTGGGTGACCTCTATTACTCAGTACATCAGAGGAATGAGAAACAGAGGGGTAAGCTAGTGAGGTGTTGTGCTCCACTATTCCATGCTTGGCTTCTCAAGCATCTACCCAGGACAGATGCATTCCTGAATCCTCATCAGCAAAGCAACTGGGCTAAGAGGCTCACTACTCTCACTGCAGCAGACATCAGATGGTGCACCCAAGGCACCAAGGGCAGAGATATGATCACAAGCTGTGGGCACTTTCCCAATGTACCTTTGGTAGGAGTTAAGGGAAGTATCAACTACAACCCCCTGCTGTTCAAGAGGCAATTAGGCTATGCACTGGTTCATGCTCCTAGGGAACAAGACCTGGTTGAGACCCTCTACTGTGAGAACAAAATCAGTTTGACTGTTGTTAGGCAGGCTGCCTGGGCCTGGGATCATGTTCAAACCAAGGGAATCACCATTCTGGGGAAGTGCAATAATGTGGCATCAGCCCAATATCATGAGTGGTCCTATGCTAGGGCCCAAATCTCAGGATTGCCCTTCACCATCAAAGACATGCCTGAGTCATCATCAGCACCACCCCCTGCTACTGTCAGTTTGGAAGAGTTTGAAGGCTTGAAAGAAAGAAATGAGAAGCTATCCCAAGCCTTGCAGAAGACCCTCAGGGAGAGGAGTGAAGGTGTAAGGGAGATTGAAAGATTGGAGAAGCTGAGAGTGGAACACTTGACTAAGATTGAGAAGTCTGGAGACTATATCAACAAGTCTAAAGCTGGTGAGCAGATTCTGAAAAATGCTTGTAAAGAAGCCCAGTTCCAAAAAGCAAGGACAGACTTGTACTTGAAAGAGAGTCAGGCCAGGTGGGTCCGGATCACTGAAGCCCGTACTCTAGAAGACAAGAGAGTTCAAGATAAGATGGAGCAGATGGAAAAAGCCCTGGCAGCAGCCCAGGAGGAAATTTCAGAGTTAAAAATCAAAGCTGGAGTGAAGAAATCCAAAGACCAAAGCCAGAACAAGAAGTTGACTACAGCTGTTGCAACAAGAAACCTTCTCATCAGGAATCTTACGGAGCATCCGGCTGATCCTGTGACCGAAGCACTTCTTAAGGAAGTTCGCGAGGATGAGTTTGGCCTTGGAGTCTGATTATTTGCTTGTTGTTGTTCCTTTTCCATGTACTTTTGCTTTTTGGTGATGTATTTTTGACCCCTTAGAGGGCTAGTGTTGTAAAAAATGAACAATTTGTATTATTTTACCTTTGTAATATATTTGTGTTTGTTTCCATCTGGGTTCACTTCAAAAGCAACTTCAACAGCATCATCTTCAAGGGTCTGGACGGGTCAAAGCTGAAGACCAAGCCGGATACCTTGATAGCAAATAAGCATACTGCATTGCATACTAACCCTTTGTTTGTTTTGTAGGTTTTGTTTTATTGTTTCTAACCTCTGTTGTGACATTCAGGAATTATTGCTCGCCGCAGGCTATTCCCTCTCAACAGGCCACACAGGTACCCTACAAGAAACAACCTTCCGGGCATCCAGATGGACCAGTTGCAGCAAGACCTCAATGAGGCCAGAACCCAGATGGCTAATGAAAGGGTGGAGATGAGAACCCAAATAACTCAGTTCATGGAAGTGATGAATAATTTAGCTCAAAGCCAGGAGAGGCTTAGAGTTCTGGTAGAGGGGAGAACTCAAGATGACCCCCATGTGGGAACTGCTGGCACCAGTAACAATGAAAGGGTGCAACCACATGTTAACCCCCCTATATTTGGTCCACACCTACATCCTGAGATTCATATTCCTGCAAACGTTCAAGGAACAGCCACTGCAGCCAGAGTACTTCAAGAGGATCCTCAGGAGGATCAGTTTACAGTCATGGGTGCTGGAGAGGAAACCTATGATAGGAGATTGGATGAGTTGGCTGAGAAGTTGAGGTCTTTAGAATCTCAAAATTCTTTGGGTTTTGACGTCATGGATATGGGCTTAGTAGACGGGGTTAGGATTCCCCACAAGTTCAAGCCTCCATGTTTTGAAAAGTATAATGGGACTTCTTGTCCTCGAACCCATCTGCAATCTTTTCTCGGAAGATTAAAAGCTTACACCATGGACGAGAAATTGTGGATGTTCTACTTCGAAGATAGCTTGACTGGAGCTTCTAGGGAATGGTATTCCCATCTGACGAGAGCAACTGTGAGATGCTGGAAGGACCTGGCAGAAGCCTTCATCAGACAGTATCAGTATAATCTAGATATGGCACCCAACAGGACCCTCCTAATGGGAATGTCACAGTCTTCGAGGGAGAGTTTCCGAGAGTATGCCCAAAGGTGGAGGCAACTGGCTGCTGCTGTTCAACCACCAATGTCTGAGAGAGAAATGGCAGACATGTTTATGAACACTCTTCAGGGAACGTATATTGACAGGTTGGCTGCTTTCTCTTCCACCAGCTTCGCAGATGTTGTCATAGCTGGGGAGAGAATCGAAAGCCTGTTAAAAATGGGTAAGATATCTGATAATGGTGCAAGCTCGTCCAGTGGTACAAAGAAGCCTTTCGCAGGCCCGAGAAGAACTGGCGAGACCAATGCCATTTACACCAACAGGGGCAGGCCCCAATATGTTCAAAGGTCAATAGCAGCAGTCACTATCCCTGCTCCAGCTCATCCTCAGCCAGTCTATCAACCTCCTCAACAAAACTTCCAACAACAACCTCAGTATCATCAGAATCAGTATCCTCCAAGGAACTACAACAACAACAACTCCAACAACAACAATCAACAAAGGCCATTCCAACAAAGGCCCTCTCAAGCTAATCGAGTGATCGACCCGATTCCAATGCCGTATGCTGCTTTGCTGCCACAGCTTCTGAAACTCAACCTGGTTGAGCTAAGAACGTTGGCACCTCCGGATCCAAACAGTCTACCAAGAAACTATGACTCTAATGCTAGGTGTGCTTTTCACTCAAACGCGCCTGGTCACAGTACAGAAAAATGCAGGGCACTGCATATGAAGGTACAAGACTTAGTAGACTCCAAGGCTTTGAACTTTGCACCTCCGCCCAACGTCAACAAAAACCCAATGCCACACCATGGTGGTCCCCGAATTAATGCTATCGAAGAAGACCAACCGTCTTATTTGATAACCAGTGTGGATCAGATCAGGACACCATTGGTGGAAATCAAGGCTCAACTCCGTGAAAGCAATATATTTCCGGGGTGTGAACTAGGGTGTCCCTACTGCAATATTTCATGGAATGGGTGTGAAGATTTAAGGAACGGCATTGACAGCCTTATTCAGAGCGGCCTGCTACAGATCACTACATCATTTCCGACAAATCCGGTAACTTCATCAACAACGGTTTCAGACCCTCCTACAACTGCAGCAACTATTGTACCCGACAATTCATCAGCACCATCAACAAGTACTTCACCTGTCCTTCCAAATGATCAATTTTCAACAGTTTCTCCTGCTACAACTTCAGCTTCGTTCCATTTCGACTCTCCATCAACAACAACAACAGTCCTTCCAACAGTACCTCCTACAACTCCAGCAAACAATCATGAAGATGTCTCTACTGTTACCATATTCTATGATCCTGAAAATAACTCCGCTTACCATTCAGAAGGTGCTGCTCCCACTAGAGCACCAGTTACAATCTTTTATGATCCACAGACAATAACAGTCCCCTCAGCAGCAGCAATCAGTCCAGTCACCGTCACGGTACCTGGACCTGTACCATATGAAAGCAATAGGGCCATCCCTTGGCACTATGGCTCTGACTTGTACTGTGAAGGGAAAAGAATCACTCTGGAAACATCATCACCTGCACCACAAGTTGATAATGTGGGGGGAGGCGGAGGCTTCACTCGAAGCGGACGTCTCTTCGCTTCACAAGTCCAAAGACCCACTGCCGAAGCAGAAGCTGCTGCCAAGGCAAAGGGTAAAGGACCGGTGCAGGAAGATCCAGCTGCCAAAGAAGCCCTGAAGACTCCATTTGATCAGGAAGTTGATGAGTTTATGCGGATCATCAAGAAGAGTGATTATAAAGTTGTGGATCAACTTCACCAAACTCCATCCAAAATCTCCATCCTCTCACTGCTCATGTGCTCCGAAGCCCATCGGAATGCACTACTGAAAGTCCTGCACGCAGCTTACGTGCCAGAGGAGATTACTGTCAACCAGTTGGAAACGGTGGTTGGGAATGTTACTGCTAGCAACGGGCTAGGGTTTACCAATTCTGATTTGACAGTGGATGGTCGTAACCACAACAAAGCCTTGCACATAACTATGGAATGCAAAGGAGCTGTCCTTTCTCATGTGCTGGTGGACACAGGTTCCTCCCTGAATGTCTTACCAAAGAAGGCTCTGGTGAAGTTAGAATATGATGGATTGGCATTGAGACCCAGCAACCTGGTGGTTAGAGCTTTTGATGGCTCAAAGAGATCGGTTCTGGGAGAGATTGAGCTGCCCGTGACAATTGGCCCACAGACCTTTAAAACTATCTTTTACGTGATGGACATTCAGCCCGCCTACAGCTGTTTGTTGGGTAGACCCTGGATTCACGCCGCCGGCGCAATAACGTCTACCCTTCACCAAAAGTTAAAATTTGAGTGGGAAGGCCAAGTTGTCACAATCTGTGGAGAGGAGGACATTTTTGTCAGCCACCTGGCAACCTATAAGTACATTGAAATGGATGGGGAGATCCATGAAACAATGAGCCAGGGGTTTGAAGCTTTGAATGTGAATGAGGCATCTGCTGTATCTGGTACTCCAATGTCGTCATACCAACAAGCCCGGAAGGTTGTTGAAGAAGGAACTGCCCTAGGCTGGGGCAAGGTCTTAGCTGTGGAGGAGAAGAAGGACAAATTTGGGTTGGGTTACAAACCAACTCAACGTCAAGCAAAGGCTGCTGCAGAGCCAGGATTTGTCAGTGGGGGAATGCTAACCCCCGATGCTATCAACTGTCTGGAAGACGAGCTGGAAGAAGAACGCAACCTGGAGAACTGGATTCGTCCAAAGGTCCCGGGGAGCAGTGTCTCGAACTGGTCTTCCCAGGGAATTATAAGTGTTACTCGAGCAGAGTAATTATTATTTCCTGTATCTTTTATAGCATGCATCAAAGTCTTGCATCTTGCCCAAGATGACAAGACTCATTTTGTAATCAGGGCCATCTGTACTTTTGTGCAAACAAGATTAAATTAATGAAATATCAGACAATCTTTTTGCAAACGAGTCTTTTTCTTTTCTGCTCACTGTTTTTCCATTTTTCTTTTTGTACAAAAATAAATGGCGGTGTTTTCAAAATGATAACTTCATTTCACTTTTTTCTAAAGCAAGATTAAAATCAATCACTAAAATGAACCGACTTAACCCTTGCAGAGAGTGCCTTCCAGACAGCACCGACAACAGCACAGCCATGACATCGTATGACTTTGACAATCCGATCAATCAAGCTGATGAAGGGGTTGATGAAGAATATGAGCTTCCTGAAGAGCTAGCCAGGTTGCTGAGACAGGAGGAAAAAGTTATTACTCCTCATCAGGAGGAGATTGAAGTGATTAATCTTGGTACGGAGGAAGACGTGAAAGAAGTCAAAATCGGGGCCTGCCTGCAAGACTCAGTGAAGAGACAGCTGATAGATCTGCTTCAAGAGTATGTTGATGTGTTTGCTTGGTCCTACCAAGATATGCCAGGGTTGGATACCGATATTGTTGTGCATAAGCTGCCTTTGAGGGAAGAATGCCCACCAGTCAAACAGAAGTTGCGCCGAACTCGCCCAGACATGGCTATGAAAATCAAGGAAGAGGTACAAAAGCAATGGGACGCCGGGTTCCTTGCTGTGACTAGCTATCCTCCGTGGGTTGCTAACATAGTACCTGTGCCTAAGAAGGACGGAAAAGTAAGAATGTGTGTTGATTACCGGGATCTGAACAGAGCCAGCCCGAAAGATGACTTCCCATTACCTCACATTGATGTATTGGTGGATAACACGGCTCAGTTCTCGGTATTCTCCTTCATGGATGGATTTTCGGGATACAATCAGATCAAGATGTCACCTGAAGACATGGAGAAGACAACATTCATCACACCTTGGGGCACGTTCTGTTATAAAGTGATGCCATTCGGACTGAAGAATGCTGGTGCAACATATCAACGGGCTATGGTGACATTATTCCACGATATGATCCATAAGGAAATCGAGTGTTATGTGGATGATATGATCGCCAAGTCCCTTACAGAGGAAGACCACCTGGTGAATCTGCTCAAGTTATTCAAGCGTCTGAGGAAGTACCAACTGAAGTTGAACCCCAACAAATGCACATTCGGGGTGCGATCCGGTAAGTTGCTGGGATTCATTGTAAGTGAGAAGGGGATTGAAGTTGACCCTGATAAAGTCAAAGCCATCCAAGAGATGCCTGCACCGAAAACTGAGAAAGAAGTTCGAGGGTTCTTAGGTCGATTGAACTACATCTCGCGGTTCATATCTCACCTCACAGCAACCTGTGAACCTTTGTTCAAGCTGCTAAGAAAAGAACAAACGGTCAGGTGGAACGAAGACTGCCAAAGGGCTTTTGACAAGATCAAAGAATACTTACAAGAACCTCCGATCCTTATGCCGCCAGTTGAAGGAAGACCTCTGATTATGTACTTGACAGTATTAGAAGAGTCAATGGGGTGTGTGCTGGGCCAGCATGACGAGTCTGGTCGAAAAGAGTATGCAATATACTACCTAAGCAAAAAGTTTACCGACTGTGAACAGCGTTATTCACTGCTCGAGAAAACTTGCTGTGCTTTAGCGTGGGCTGCTCGCCGACTGAGACAGTATATGTTGACCCATACTACTCTATTGATCTCAAAAATGGATCCAGTTAAGTACATTTTCGAGAAGCCAGCTCTTACCGGACGGGTTGCAAGATGGCAGATGATTCTCACAGAATACGACATACAGTACACATCTCAGAAAGCCATCAAGGGCAGTGTACTATCTGAATATCTTGCTGAGCAACCCATTGATGACTACCAGCCTATGAGGTTCGACTTCCCCGATGAAGACATCATGTTCATTAAAGCAAAAGATCATGAAGAGCCTATTCACACTGAAGGGCCTGACCCAGAAGAAGAATGGACTATGATGTTTGATGGGGCTGTCAACATGAATGGCCGTGGTGTTGGTGCAGTACTCATTACACCTAAAGGGGTTCACATGCCTTTCTCGGCAAAGCTCACTTTCAACTGCACTAACAACGAAGCTGAATACGAAGCTTGCATTATGGGTCTTGAGGAAGCCATTGACCTCAGGATCAAGACATTGACCGTATTCGGAGATTCAGCTTTGGTAGTCAATCAGACCAACGGAAAATGGTACACCCACCAAGATCATCTGATACCTTACAGGGATTATACAAGAAGGTTATTGACTTTTTTCACAACAGTCAAGCTTGAGTATATCCCTCGGGACGAGAATCAGTTTGCGGATGCTCTTGCTACCATTTCATCCATGATCAAAGTTCAAGCTGCTAACTTTGTACCTCAGATTTCAGTATCGAGACTTGATAGACCAGCATATGTATTTGCAGCAGATATTGCTAAAGATGATAAGCCTTGGTTCCATGACATCAAGTGCTTCTTGGAGGATCAAACGTACCCACCTGGGGCATCTTCCAATGATAAAAAGACTTTAAGAAGGCTTGCTGGAAGTTTCTTTCTGAACACTGATGGATCTTTATACAAGAGGAACTTTGATATGGTACTCCTCAGATGTGTTGACAAGACAGAAGCAGATTTGTTGATGCATGAAGTGCACGAAGGATCCTTTGGTACCCATGCAGGAGGGCATGCCATGGCTAAGAAGTTGTTAAGATCAGGCTATTACTGGATCACAATGGATGCAGACTGTTGTGCTTACGCCAGAAAATGCCATAAATGCCAGATTTATGCAGACAAGGTGCATGTGCCTCCCAATCCCCTGAACATAATGTCTTCACCATGGCCCTTTGCTATGTGGGGCATTGACATGATTGGCAAAATTGAGCCAACTGCTTCGAACGGCCACAGATTCATCCTGGTCGCCATCGATTATTTTACAAAGTGGGTTGAAGCAGCCTCATATGCAAATGTCACAAGGCAAGTGGTAGCCAGATTTCTGAAAAGAGATATCATCTGTCGGTATGGAGTGCCCGAGCGAATCATTACTGATAATGGTTCCAACTTGAACAACAAAATGATGGCAGAGCTGTGCCGGGACTTCAAGATCCAACATCACAATTCTTCTCCTTACAGGCCAAAGATGAACGGCGCTGTTGAGGCAGCAAATAAGAATATCAAGAAGATTGTGCAGAAGATGGTAGTCACTTACAAAGATTGGCATGAAATGCTACCGTTTGCCTTGCATGGGTACCGCACATCAATCAGGACATCCACTGGGGCAACACCGTATCAACTTGTGTATGGTATGGAAGCAGTCCTACCTGTTGAAGTTGAACTACCCTCCCTACGGGTACTGATGGATGTTAAGCTAAGCGAAGCAGAATGGGTTCGGGCCCGATACGAACAACTAAGTCTGATCGAAGAGAAAAGATTGGCTGCAATCTGTCACGGGCAGCTATATCAGAAAAGAATGAAGAGAGCCTTCGATCAGAAAGTCAGGCACCGAGAGTACCGGGTGGGAGATCTTGTGTTGAAGAGAATCCTCCCTCCTCATACAGACCACAGGGGCAAGTGGACTCCCAATTACGAAGGACCATTTGTTGTGAAGAAAGTTTTCTCTGGTGGAGCACTGATGCTCAGCACCATGGATGGTGAAGATTTCCCGTCCCCTGTGAATTCAGATGCAGTTAAAAAATACTTCGCATAAAATGACCCGCTGGACATAAAAACAGAATGTAAGTCCAGGCAAAATAGGGCCTCCCGGCGAGTCAAAGACAGAATAAAAGACTCGGGCAAAAATAAGGGAAATAAGCAAAAAATGTACACCCGCTGAGTTGAAAAGCCGCATTGGACAGCTCAGGCAAAAATGGGTATCCCGATGGATTGAAAACCCGAAAGGGCGATCCATGCAAAATAAGGGAATGAGCGAACAACTGCATTCTGAGTTCGTCTGTATCACCTACAACTTGGTAAGCTCCAAGGGATCAAGCTGCAATCAGAATCAACTCTCTCCAGAAAGCAAGACGAGAAGAACGTCGTTGTCATACGAGTCATAGCAGAAGAGGAAGCTCCTTGAAAGCATCGCCAGCACCGCCAGCACTTTATTTCTCAATTTGTAACAATCTCCTCATTTCAGGAGATATGTTTCTCTGACTGTGTCTTGCCAATTCAGGGCACACGAATTAATATAATCAGATTTTCAGTCATGTCTCGTTTTTTACATTTATGTTTTGCAAAGAGTTGTCTGATGTCTCTAAAAACACAATTGCATAAGTACAGATGCCTCTCTCTAAAAATAAAACACATGCTTGCAGGGAATATACTTACTCTCGAAAGTACTTATTTCCTATGACGGAATCTCAGTAAAAGATACCTCGGGACCATTTGTGCGTTTCTTTATCTTTGCAGGATTGCAGGTATCCAGAACACAACTTGGGGCATACAAGTTACGTCTCAGCAAGCTGGCAAATCTACAAAAGATATCGACATCCGAAATGCTCTATCCCCAGTCGAGTTGCTTCCCATTGCTCGCCCCAGCTGAATTACCAACAGCATCTCCCAGCTGTAATACCAACCATTATTCCTCAGCAGGATGCGAGAATCGAGGAATCATCTCCCCACAGAGCTTCAGGCCTCTATTCAGAAGAGCAACGCACGAAGAAGTCACAACAGAGAGAGAGAAAGCTTCTACAAACCCCAGCTGGGTCCCGTATTATAAGAATATGTCAGTCGATGACGTATATCCCCAAGCAGATACAACTACAGATCTATCAATGATCTCATCCCCAGCTGGGATGTTCACTTCAAGCAGATCGATCAGAGATCTTTGCAGCAACGGGATCCGAATCCCGGATCGGTGCCTCTTTGCATAATCATAGCATTCGCATCATATTCACCCCCAGAGCGTAGCATTCCGTCTAATACGGAGCATTACGGCAAAAAATCAAATGCATAGCATAATCATAAGTCATGTTGTGATTTGAACACTTGTAAATATTGACAATCTGTCGGCATACAGAATACATCCCCATCAGAGTCCCAGCAAAAGCAGTTGCCCCATATCACAAACACCAGTGCATATCTCCTTTTTGATACCCGTCCGTATCATCATTTCCCAGCAGGTTGCCTGAATACACTTTACAAACCAAGATCACCAGTGTCGCAGATACATCCTGACACTCGTCCGTGTCGTGTCACCAGCAGAAAGCCAAAGACACCCTCTTTGCACTTACATATACCTATACACTTTCTTGACACCCGTCCGTGTCATATCCCCGGCGTGGTCGCCTATACTTGTATATACACTTTCCTGACACCCGTCCGTGTCATATCCCCAGCAGATAAACGCTCACCTATACATTATATACTCACTACTCATTGGTACACCTACTCAGATACTCGTCCGTATCTTATATACACCATGTATATCCCCGCAGATTCGACAGTAGTCCTTGTTCTTTGTTAACCAGTTGGTACTCGTCCGTACCATCATCTCAGAACATTGCGTCTAATGTTTGTTTCTACATGATATTCGTCCGTATCATAGTCTTAAGGATGCTCGTCCGCATCTTTAATCCATACACCGTGTCAAACACTTATGTCTTCGTGAATATAGATGCTCGTCTGTGTCTACTATTCCCCAGAAGGATACTTTCAGATGCAACACTCGTCCGTGTTCCTTGTTAACCAGTTGATACTCGTCCGTATCATCAGCTCTGAGCACGTGTCAGTTTGTTTCTACATGATACTCGTCCGTATCATAGTCTTAAGGATGCTCGTCCGCATCTTTAATCTATACACAATACCAAACACTTATACCTTTTGTTTCTTGGATGTAAACGCTCGTCCGTGTTTACTATATCCCCAGTAGATCGCCAACAAAACAAATTTTCTTTTTATCTAACACTCGTCCTGTGTTATGATACCTTTGAGAGCAGCCGTACCCTGCTGAGTGGTCGTCCTCCACTTCTTGATGGTCGTCCTCCATCATGCTCATCCGATGGCCGTCCCCATCGTTGATTTTTAGCAGCCGTCCCCTGCTAGGTGGTCGTCCTCCACCCTTTGATGATCGTCCTTCATCAACTTTATCCAATGGCCGTCCCCATTGTTGATCTTTGGTTATCTAACACTCGTCCTGTGTTATGACAAACCTCGAGAGCAGCCGTCCCCTGCTGAGTGGTCGTCCTCCACTTCTTGATGGTCGTCCTCCATCTTGCTCGTCCGATGGCCGTCCCCATCGTTGACCTTTTCTATCCGATGGCCGTCCCCATCGTTGATATTTTCGGCAGCCTTACCCTGCCAGGTGGTCGTCCTCCACCTTTGATGGCCGTCCCCATCATATTTCTTTTATTCCCAACAGAGCAGCCGTCCCCTGCTAGGTGATCGTCCTTCACCTTTGATGGCCGTACCCCATCAGCTGTTTATTTCATTTATTCTTTAACCCGATGGCCGTCCCCGTCGTGGTCCCTTTATTCTTTAACCCGATGGCCGTCCCCGTCGTGGTCCCTTTTCCTTTTAGCCCGATGGCCGTCCCCATCGTTGGTTATTTTACCTACCTTATGAACTTGATGGCCGTCCCCGTCATGTTTCATTTGATTCCCAGAGAATGCTATAGCTTTATCTTGATGGTCGTCCCCATCATAATATTCTATTTTCCCCAGCTAGTCGGCCGTCCCCGTCTTATCTTTACCTTTTTATCCCCAGCATGTCGGCCGTCCCCGTCATTGCTTTATTTTCCGCACCTTCCCCAGCGTGTCGGCCGTCCCCGGCATTGCTATTTACCCAGCAGTCGTCCTCTGCTCGACGGTCGTCCTCCGTCGCTTACACTTTACAATATACGTTATTTGCTGTTACAATCTATATCCCTTTTCTTCTTCATTTCTGTGAGTGCAAATTTTGGACTGTCTTTGGTATTCAACCACAAGTTATCTTGTTTGCCTGTTAAGCCGCCGCTTACAACCTGCACAGCTAACTCATGCTTGAATAGGGGCAGCTGTAAACACCCCAAATTTGCCCTCACCCATTCACACATGACTTGTGATCATCTCATATGCATAAACACAATCACATCATCTCATGTCTCATTTGGTTTCACTGGATAGTTTCTAAGGCATCTGCACCTAGGGTTTGTGATCTGAGCAACCTCAGGGCATCTTGAGCCATTCCAAAGGCCACTAATCAACTCAAAGGGGTCCATGTGTGTTCTTATATCATGTTACATCCTCACAAAGTCAAAATTGCAGAGGGATCACAAGAACTAGGGTTTGAGTGGATGCAGAGCCAGGATGAACTGCACAGTTGACTGAAAATTAGGGTTTTGGTTTCAGAGGCCATAACTCCAAATTTTTTGGTCATTCTTGTTTCCATTGGTCTCTATATGGTATAGGGAGTATGCATATCAATTTTCATGAAGAAATTCCATGGGGAAGTCATCTGATCAAGAGTTGACTTTTCAGACAAGTCAGTGTAAAATCAGGGCATCTGAGGCCCCCAATGACCCAACCAATGGGTGATCTTCATCATTTTGAGTGTATATGATCTTTATTTGGTCATGGAAGAAGATTGAAGTTCATAAAATCAAGAATTTAGGGTTTTTGCAAAAGTTGACTTTTTGGGTTTTGTTGACTTTTCAAGAATGCACCATTTTAGGGCAATTTTCAAGCTTTGATTCATGATCCAAAAAGGCTTCAAATGAAAAAACTTTGGTCATGAAAGTTGTAGATCTCATCTTTCCCTTTTCAAAAAGTACAAGAACATGATCAAACTCTTCTTGGATCAAAAGTTATGGCAATGCAAAGTTGGCAAAAATCACTTATTTTCAAGATGTGCACTAAGTGGAAATTTTGCAAAACTTTGAATCAATGCATTAAAGGACCTCTAGTTCATCTCAAACCAGCATGTAAACATTCCCTAAGTCATGAAAATCAGTTTTGGACCAAGAATGCCCATGGTTTATGCTTGATTAGCCAAAAAAGTCACATGTGAACCAAAGGTACAACAAGTTGCAAAACACTCATGATCACTTCTCACAACTTGCAACATTGGATGCTGACCTTGCTAGCTCACTCTCCACCCCATGCTGCGCCAGCCCTAGCCTTGTACCCAGCCTAGATCAAGCCATGCTTTCTCTTACAAAGAAATGGACATTTTGCAAAAAGTAAACTTACCAATCACTATAGGCCAGGTCACATCATCTGACCTATAGGATTAAAATAAGTTATCAATTTGCAAGCTGAACATAACAAGAACCAAGGCTGAAACCATCACACTAGACACATTCACAAAAAACCTCCCAACTGCAATTGGCTTCGAATTCCTCTTCACAGCAAGCAAACACTAAAGCTCTCATCACTATCCAACTCAACACACTCCATTGAGTAGAAACCACCCAAAGCACCAGCCTGAAACACCCTGAATCCTCCATTGCCATTGTTCACCTTCATTCTGCAGATTCTATCGAATCTCTCATCCTAGCCCACAAACACCAAAACAAACCCTGCAAAGCAACTCAATACACTTCATAGATCACAAACCACCCCTTTTCACAGCCTGAAAGTGCCAAGATCACCATAGCCATTGTTGACTGAACTGAAGCAGTTCTCTTCGAAACTCATCATCCAGCAAATCTAAACTCCATTTGAGCATCCAGACACACTTGGGGGATCAAGTAGAGCAGCTTGCATCAAGGGAAGTAGCTTGAAAGTTCCTAAATCAAAAACTGCAAAACTCAGGTAGCTCAAAAATAATTTTTCCAGAAATCTCTTTTGATGTTACAAACTTGTTCTTCATGCTTGCCTGATCATTCTGGTACCTTTAGTTTTTGGAATGGCTGCGTTTTAAGGATTTAATTTGAGTTTGAAGCTCACGAACCCTAGAACTTAGTTTCTTCGATTCAGATGATTTAGGTAATATAAATTTGTTTTAGGTTAGGGTTTTGGTTCGTGAGAGTGAGAGGAACATTTCCCTGGCTTTAGTTTTCATTTTTATTACGTTTTGAGGAAGTTAGGTGTTCCTCAGGTGAGGGCTGGCCGGAGAAGACGACCGGAAGTCTTCTCCGGCAGCCTGAAAGTGATTAGGGTTAATTGCATTTAATTAGGGCAAGGTTCAAACGTGGGCCATTGGATCAGGTTTCGCGCGCGTGTTTGAGTGGTTCAGATCAGTTCATTAGTTTTAATTAGGTTTAATTAAATTAATAAATCAAGATTAATTCAGTTTGAATCCTGGCCACAAGATTGCGCGCCAGTCAACCTTTTTAAGCCCAGACTCAATCCTGGCCATCCAATCTGTTTACTTTTCATTTTATTTAATATTAATTCATTTTTCTTGCATTTAATTTGTATAATTTATTTAAAATAGTTAAAAAATCATAAAAATTATGAAACTTTTTCTTTAAGGTTTTATTAATTTTTATGACACAAAAACATTTTTATTTTATTTTTTATCATTAAAAAAGTATTTTTAAATATTTAAAAGATTATTTTTAATTGATTAATGAGAATTAATTAATTAAAAATACTTTTAAGTATTTAAAAATTACAAAAAAAATTCATGAAATGTTCTAAGACATTTAGAAACATTGTCCAATCTTCAAACCAAATTTCTTTTTTGATCTTGATGCATTTTAAGAATTTTTCATTGAATTAAATCATTTTTGATGCATTATTTTGTTCATAAGTTTGAAAATTCATTTCTGCCTATTGGTGAAGGTTGAGACATTGATTCTTCTTGCATGGTTTTCCATTTAGCATGAACTTTCAAGGATAAAAAGGCCATGATTTGATCTTGCATTTTCTAATTGATTGGCATTTCTTTTGTTGCAAACCCTAAAAAGCCCTAATAACTTGCAAAATTCATAACTTGAGTTTGGTTGAGAGTTGAGAGCTCCCCTTTGGGCAGTGGTTCATTATAGGCCTAGGGTTTCTTTGGGTACCATTTTCCATTTTTTAGGTTAAGGTTTGCTTCTGTTTTTGGTTTGTGTTTGATGTTTGATCCATGAACCCTAATTTGGGCTTTCATTTGCATCCTTCTTGCATTACCTTGCATAACTTGATTTGTCATTTCACTTTGTGCATTCTTATGATTCATTTGACACCTTAAGACATGTAGAAAGCATCATTGATCATTGCATTGCATATTTGCCATGTCATTTGTCTTGTATGTTCCATAACATTTCATGTTTATTCATGTTCCTTAACTTGCATCATTTGCATCCATGACTTTGTATGAACATCTCATTGTCTTGTCTCATGTTCATAGCACTCCATAGCATCATCATCATCATCAACATGCTTCTGGTTTTTGCTTATCATATCATTTCATCTCATTTAGCATTGTATTGCATTTGCTTCTAACATTTCAGGTGGTAAGTAACTTGAGAGGTGAATTTGCCTTCACTTCTCATAACCTCTATTCTCATCTCTCTTGCATACCTTGCTGCATTTTTATGTGTGTTTGAGTTTGAGCTTGCTCATTCTTCCTCCTCCCACTTTCTTTCTTCAAGTGGCTTGCCTTCTTGAATGAAGCAAGTCACTTTGCTTCTCTTGATCTTGTTCATCTGCTTCCTGGTGGTTCATCTGAAGATTGTTCTTGAAAACCTCACAAACATTAGGACCAACCAAGCATGATAATGAATTAGGGTTTTGATTAGTCTCCCCCATAGTTTCTACCTTTGTGTCTCTCCTTGAGTCATCTCCCCTCACCTCATAATCAGGGACTAAACCCTCAAGGCTTTAAGACTTTGTGATTAAGATCATGCCTGCATCCTTCTTTTAGGATGGAGTGTATAACTTTAATCCTAAGTCTTGGACCCTTAAGGTGTTGAACTCTCTTAATTAATCCATCTAATAATCATCAAGACATTACACTTGTAACTTGGGCCTTGCATTAGGGTTCTAATTCTTCCTTAATTGGTTAAGAGGGACTAACCCTAAAGTTAATGGACAAGTTCCCCTCAAGTTGTCTTACAAATCATAAAAAACACTTCATCATCTTGCCATTAAATAAAATCCACTTAATCAAAGGCTTGTTTTGTCATGAGTTTAATCCCTAATCATGGATTAAGCTGAGGATCCTTCCTCAGCTTAAACACCCTCATCTATTATCCTTCTTTTAGGATAGTGTAATGAGCCTGTTAAATCCCTGATTATGGCTTAACCTCATTACTTAACACTAAACAAAAATCACAAAAACATCTAATTAATCACAAGTAGGTTAATGATCTTAACCCTACATCAAAGGTGATTAAGTGTGAGAATCTGACTTCACACTTAAGGTAATTCTCATTACCCCTAATCAGAGGGATGATGTGATGAGTTTACCAAATCCATTGATTTAGGTTTAAGCTCATTATCTTATGACAAACTCCAAAAAGAAATAAAAGACTGAAAACTCAAAAACAAACAATAATCGTCTCCTTCGGGATTCTTTTCTCATCATCTTCACTCACAACCGAGAACTTGCTTCTTCCGTCTAATGCAAGACAGTTTGCATCTGTGCCAGACAGATCATACACTTGAGCATAGACTGCAAGCAGTTCACCAGTCAATCCTTTCAGTCTCTTTGGGTCGAACTACGGTGTTCTGACTTCCTCATTGCACGAGAGGATACGTAGGCATAACTTAACAGTTATCGAACAAAAGTCTCTGTATATTCCCCCTCTTTCCAGCTTTATTCTCTTAGCCTCATGATCATGAGCATACTCTTTTCCTTACACTGACACTGTACATTTATACACTTCACACTTTACACTGACACCTGTACATATTGCTTTCAGCTCTTTACACACAGATTGCACTGACACTACCCCTTTAAAACACAAATCTTTTAAGCGTGGATCCCGTCGAGTACGACGGACAATCTGGGTGCTAATACCTTCCCAGGTTGTAACCAACCCCCTTTCTCAGTCTCTCTGGTTCGCAACCGTCTTATCCATCTTTTTCTAGGTCTATGCAGCATTACCTTTCCCCCGGGATAAAAATGCCTAGCTGGCGACTCTATTCATCTCCAGTGAGTTCACGGCTGTGTGTTCTCATTGTTCCCTTCGCCGACCGTTCGCGTCTGTACCTTCATCTGACCCAGTTTCATTTGTCGGGAGCGACAAAGGCATTGCATCTGGAACCAGTTCTGATTGGGCAGAATATGACTACCAAGGCAGGAATCACTGGCCTGCATCTGGATTTCTTGACCTCTCAGGCTACCCTGAAAGCTTCTTTGGGAGAGTGGAAGGCAGTCTGTGCATTATTGGCTCTTAGCATATATGGGATCATATTATTTGCATATGAGCCTAAGTTTGTTAGCAAGAGTGCAATCCATCTTTTCATCCTGAGGAACCCAGTGCCCACCTTACTGGGAGATCTCTACTACTTTGTTCACCAAAGGAATGAAAAGCAAAGGGGAAGATTAGTAAGATGCTGTGCTCCTTTGTTCCATACTTGGCTGCTCAAGCATTTGCCAAAGACTGATGCATTCTTGAACCCTCACCAGCAAAGAAATTTGGCTAAGAGGCTTGTTGCTCTGACCTCAGAGGATATCAGGTGGTGCACTCAGAGCACCAAGGGCAGAGACATCATCACAAGTTGTGGGCAATTTCCCAATGTACCTCTGATTGGAGTGAAGGGTTGCATCAATTACAACCCTCTGCTATTCAAAAGACAACTGGGCTATGCATTGGTCCATCCTCCTAGAGCACAGGATCTGACTGAGACCCTCTATTGTGAAATCAAGCCTAATCTGGCTATTGTCAGGCAGGCATCCTGGGCCTGGGAAAATGTGCAGACTAAAGGGGTAACCATTCTTGGGAGATGCAATAATGTAGCCTCAGCCCAGTACCATGAGTGGTATCATGTCAGGGCTCAAATTACTGGAATGCCCTTCACTATTGAAGATGTACCTGGACCCTCCACAGCACCACCTCCAGCAACTGTCAGCTTAGAGGAGTTTGAGAATTTGAAAGAGAGAAATGAGAAGCTGACTCAAGCTTTACAGAAGACCCTCTGGGAGAGGAGTAATGGTAGGTTGGATATTGAGAGGTTAGAAAAGCTAAGGGTGGAGCATCTGGCCAAAATTGAGAAGTCTGAGGATTACATTAAGAAGTCTAGGGCTGGAGAACAGATCTTGAAGAATGCCTGCAAGGAAGCTCAGTTCCAGAAGGCCAGGACTGATTTGTATCTAAAGGAGAGTCAGGCTAGGTGGGTCAGGATCACCGAAGCCCGTACTCAGGAGGACAAAAGGACTCAGGATAAGATTGAACAGATGGAAGCTAGTGCAAAAGAACAACAGGAAGCCCTGGCAGCAGCCCAGAGGGAGATCTCAGAGTTGAAGATCAGAGCTGGTGTGATGAGGTCAAAGGACCAGAGTCAACACAAGAAGCTAACTGCAGCTATTGCTACCAGGAATCTTCTCATCAGGAATCTTACGGAGCGTCCAGCTGATCCTGTGACTGAAGCACTTCTAAAGGAAGTTCAGGAGGATGAGTTTGGTCTTGGTGTTTGACTTTTGCTTGTTGTTGCTTTCATTTCATGTACTTTTCTTTATGTTGTATTTTTGACCCCTCAGAGGGCATGTATTGTAAAGAAACAAACTATGTATCATTTTCTTTTTGTAATATATGTGCTGGTTTGTTTTATCTGAGTTTCTTCAAGCAACATCAAAAGCATCTTCTTCAAGGGTCTGGAAAGGTCAAAACCAAATGCCAAGCCGGATACCTTGAAAACAAATAGACATACTGCATTGCATGCTAACCCTTTGTTTTGTTTTGTAGGTTTTTGTTTTATTGTTACTAACTTTGTTGTGACATCAGGAACTATTGCTCGACGTCGAGGGTTTCCACTCAACCGTCCACACAGATACCCCACCCGCAACAATCTTCCGGGCATACAGATGGATCAAATGCAGCAGGACCTTACAGAGGTCAGGAATCAAATGACCAACGAGAGGTTGGAAATGAGGAATCAGATGACACAATTTATGGAGGTGATGAACAATATGGCTCAAAGCCAGGAGAGGTTAAGAGCACTGGTAGAGGGGAGGAATCAGGAAGACCATCATCCAGGGACTGCTGGGACAAGCAACAATGAAAGAGTCCAACCTCATGTCAATCCCCCAGTCTTTGGACCCCACCAGCATCCAGAGATCAACATCCCTGTCAATGTGCAAGGGACTGCCACAGCAGGTAGAGTACTGCAAGAAGACCCCCAGGAAGATCAGTTCACAGTGATGGGAGCTGGGGAAGAAGCCTATGACAGAAGGCTAGAAGAGATTGCTGAGAAACTAAGGTCTTTGGAGTCCCAGAATTCTTTGGGATTTGATGTTATGGACATGGGTCTAGTGGACGGGGTCAGGATCCCCCACAAATTTAAACCACCATGCTTTGAGAAGTATAACGGGACTTCCTGTCCCCGGACCCATTTACAATCCTTTCTGGGGAGGCTGAAGGCCTATACCATGGACGAAAAGCTATGGATGTTCTATTTCGAGGATAACTTAACAGAAGCTTCAAGGGAATGGTACTCCCACTTGACAAGAGCAACCATTAGATGCTGGAAGGACCTGGCAGAGGCCTTTATCAGACAGTATCAGTACAACTTAGATATGGCCCCCAACAGGACCCTCCTGATGGGGATGTCTCAGTCATCCAGGGAAAGCTTCCGTGAATACGCTCAAAGGTGGAGACATCTTGCTGCTGCTGTCCAGCCACCCATGTCAGAGAGGGAGATGGCTGATATGTTCATGAACACCCTCCAGGGGACTTACATTGATAGGCTAGCTGCCTTCTCATCTACCAGCTTTGCAGATGTAGTCATAGCCGGGGAGAGAATTGAAAGCCTATTGAAGATGGGTAAGATCTCAGACAACGGTGCAAGCTCGTCCAACAACCCAAGAAAGCCTTTTGCAGGCCCAAGAAGAACTGGTGAAACCAATGCTATCCACACCAACAGGGGCAGGCCCCAATATGTACATAGGTCTGTGGCAGCAGTCACCATTCCCGCTCCAATTCATCCTCAACCAGCTTATCAACCTCAGCAACAAAATTATCAGCAACAAACTCAGTTTCCTCCTCAAAGAAGTTACAACAACAGCAACACCAACAACAATAATCAGCAGAGACCATTCCAACAGAGGCCCTCTCAGGCCAACAGGATGATCAATCCGATCCCTATGCCCTATGCCACATTACTGCCACAACTCTTGAAACTCAACCTAGTTGAGCTAAGGACGTTGGCACCTCCGGATCCTAACAGTCTGCCCAGAAATTACGACGCCAGCGCCAGATGTGCTTTTCACTCAAATGCACCTGGTCATAGTACGGAAAAGTGCAGAGCTTTGCACATGAAAGTGCAGGATCTAGTGGATTCCAAGGCTTTAAACTTTGCACCACCACCAAATGTCAACAAGAACCCTATGCCACACCATGGTGGTCCCAGAATCAATGCTATTGAAGAAGACAAGCCGTCTTACTTGATAACCAGTGTGGGTCAGATTCGGACACCCTTGGTAGAGATTAAAGCTCAACTCCTGGAATGTCAAATGTTCCCAGGATGTGAGTTAGGGTGTGCTTATTGCAACATTTCAGTGAATGGTTGTGATAACCTGAGAGATGGCATAGATGGCCTCATCCAGAGTGGCCTGCTTCAAATTACAACATCAATTCCTACCAATCCAGCAATCTCATTAACAACAGTTCCAGAGTCTACTACAACTGCAACAACCATTGTTCCAGACAACTCTTCAGCTTCATCAACAAATGCCTCATCTGTCATTTCAACTGACCAGATATCAGCAACCGTCCCTTCTACAACTTCAGCACCCCTTCATTTGGAAACTCCTACAACAACAACACCCATTCTTCCAGCAATGTCTCCTACAACATCAGCAACAAACAATGCAAGTGTTTCAACAGTTACAATTTATTATGATCCTGCCAATGATTCCGCCTACAACTCACAAAGTGCCACTCCTACCAGAGCACCAGTCACGATATATTATGATCCACAGACTATCACGGTTCCTTCCGCAGCTGCCATCAGTCCAGTCACTGTCACAGTGCCTGGACCAGTACCCTATGAAAGCAGTAATGCCATCCCTTGGCATTACGGCTCCGACCTATACTGCAAAGGACAGAAAATCACTTTCGAATCATCAACTTCTTCACCATAAATAGACAATGTGGGAGGAGGCGGAGGCTTCACTCGAAGCGGACGTCTCTTTGCCCCGCAAATTCAAAGACCCACCGCCGAAGCAGAAGCTGCTGCCCAGGCAAAAGGGAAGAGCATGGTGCAAGAAGAGCAGGTTGTTAGAGAAGATTTGAAAACACCTTTTGATCAAGAAGTTGATGAGTTCATGAGAATCATCAAGAAAAGTGATTACAAAATAGTGGACCAGCTTCACCAGATGCCTTCCAAGATCTCTATTCTATCACTGCTTATGTGCTCCGAGGCTCATCGGAACGCGCTACTCAAAGTCTTGCACGCAACTTATGTGCCAGAAGAGATCACCGTCAATCAGTTGGAAGCTGTGGTCGGAAATGTTAATGCTAGTAATGGACTAGGGTTCACCAACACTGATTTGACTTCGGAAGGCCGCAATCATAAAAAGGCTTTGCACATTACCATGGAATGTAAAGGTGCAGTTCTTTCCCATGTACTGGTAGACACAGGGTCATCCCTCAATGTCTTACCTAAAAAGGCCCTTGTGAAGCTGGAATATGAAGGATTGGCATTGCGTCCCAGCAACTTAGTAGTGAGAGCCTTTGACGGTTCTAAGAGATCAGTTCTGGGAGAAATTGAGTTGCCTGTAACGATTGGCCCACAGACTTTCAAAACGACCTTCTACGTGATGGACATTCAGCCCGCCTACAGCTGTTTGTTGGGTAGACCATGGATTCACGCCGCCGGCGCAGTAACGTCTACCCTTCACCAGAAGTTAAAATTTGAGTGGGAAGGCCAAGTTGTTACTATTTGTGGAGAGGAGGATATTTTTGTTAGCCATCTGGCTACTTACAAATACATTGAGATGGATGGGGAGATCCACGAGACGATGAGTCAAGGGTTTGAGGCCCTGAATATTAATGAAACTTCTGCTGTACTTGGGACTTCCATGACATCCTACCAGCAGTCCCGGAAGGTGGTGGAAGAAGGAAACGTTCAAGGCTGGGGCAAACTATTGCCTGTGGAGAAGAAAGAAGATAGATTTGGGTTGGGTTACAAACCAACTCAAGAAGGTCAAACAGAGGCTGCCAAGAAGCCCAACTTTGTTAGTGGGGGGATGCTCACCCCCGATGCTGTCAACAACTTGGAAGATGAGTCGGAAGATGAACGCAACCTGGAAAGCTGGATTCGTCCAAAGATCCCGGGGAGCAGTATCTCAAACTGGTCTTCCCAGGAAATTATAAGAGTTATTCCTGCAGAGTAATTATTATTTCCTGTATATTTTAAGCATGCATCAAGTCTTGCATCTTGCCCAAGATGACAAGACTCATTTTGTAATCGGGCCATCTGTAATTTTTTGTGCAAACAAGATTAATCAATGAAATATCAGACATCTTTTGCAAACGAGTCTTTTTCTTTTCTGCTCACTGTTTTTCCATTTTTCTTTTTGTACAAAAAATAAATGGCAATGTTTTCAAAATGACAACTTCATTTCACTTTCCTAAACAAGTTTAAAATCAATCACTAAAATGAACAAACTGAACCCTTGCAGAGAGTGCCTTCCAGACCGCACCGACAACAGCACGGCTATGACTTCGTATGACTCTGACAATCCGATCAATCAAGCTGATGAAGGGGTTGAAGAAGATTATGAGCTTCCTGAAGAGCTAGCCAGATTGTTGAGACAAGAGGAGAAGGTTATCACTCCTCATCAGGAGGAGGTGGAAACAATTAATCTTGGTACAGATGAAGATGTGAAAGAGGTTAAAATCGGGGCCTGCTTACAAGACTCAGTGAAGAAACAACTGATTGACCTGCTTCAGGAGTATGTGGATGTGTTCGCTTGGTCTTACCAAGA
Source organism: Lathyrus aphaca (assembly GCA_963966055.1). NCBI lineage: Eukaryota > Viridiplantae > Streptophyta > Magnoliopsida > Fabales > Fabaceae > Lathyrus > Lathyrus aphaca. Next base: position 193,518 of record CAWYPZ010000070.1, on the reverse strand, counting down.
CATGCCAGGGTTGGACACTGATATTGTTACGCACAAGCTGCCTTTAAGAGAAGAATGCCCACCGGTTAAACAGAAGCTGCGCCGCACTCGCCCAGACATGGCAATGAAAATCAAAGAAGAGGTACAAAAGCAGTGGGACGCCGGATTCCTTGCTGTAACTAGCTATCCGCCGTGGGTTGCTAATATAGTACCTGTGCCTAAGAAAGACGGCAAAGTAAGGATGTGTGTTGACTACCGGGATCTGAACAGAGCCAGCCCGAAAGATGATTTCCCATTACCTCACATTGATGTATTGGTTGATAATACGGCTCAGTTCTCGGTATTCTCCTTCATGGACGGATTTTCAGGATACAACCAGATCAAGATGTCACCTGAAGACATGGAGAAGACGACCTTCATCACACCCTGGGGCACGTTCTGTTACAAGGTGATGCCATTCGGATTGAAGAATGCTGGTGCAACATATCAACGGGCTATGGTAACATTATTCCACGATATGATCCATAAAGAAATCGAGTGTTATGTGGATGATATGATTGCCAAGTCCCTTACAGAGGAAGACCACCTGGTAAATCTGTTGAAGTTATTCAAGCGCCTGAGGAAGTACCAACTGAAGTTGAACCCCAACAAGTGCACATTCGGGGTGCGATCTGGTAAGTTGCTGGGTTTTATTGTAAGCGAGAAAGGGATTGAAGTGGACCCTGATAAAGTCAAAGCCATTCAAGAAATGCCTGCACCGAAAACTGAGAAAGAAGTTCGAGGGTTTATAGGACGATTGAACTACATTTCACGGTTCATATCTCACCTTACGGCAACCTGTGAACCTTTGTTCAAACTGTTAAGAAAAGAACAAACGGTCAGGTGGAATGAAGACTGCCAGAGGGCTTTTGACAAGATCAAAGAATACCTGCAAGAGCCTCCAATCCTTATGCCTCCAGTTGAAGGAAGACCTCTGATAATGTACTTGACAGTATTAGAAGAGTCAATGGGGTGTGTGCTGGGCCAGCATGACGAGTCTGGTCGAAAAGAGTATGCAATTTACTACCTGAGCAAAAAGTTTACCGACTGTGAACAACGTTATTCACTGCTCGAGAAAACTTGTTATGCTTTAGCGTGGGCTGCTCGCCGACTGAGACAGTATATGTTGACCCACACTACTTTATTGATTTCAAAGATAGACCCAGTTAAGTACATTTTCGAGAAGCCAGCTCTTACCGGACGGGTTGCAAGATGGCAAATGATTCTCACGGAATATGACATCCAGTACACCTCTCAGAAAGCCATCAAGGGCAGTGTACTATCTGAATATCTTGCTGAGCAACCTATTGATGACTACCAGCCTATGAGATTTGACTTCCCCGATGAAGACATCATGTTCATAAAAGCGAAAGATCATGAAGAGCCTGTTCACACTGAAGGGCCTGACCCGAAAGAAGAATGGACTATGATGTTTGATGGGGCTGTTAACATGAATGGTCGTGGTGTTGGTGCAGTACTCATTACACCTAAAGGAGTTCACATGCCTTTCTCGGCAAAGCTCACCTTCAACTGCACTAACAACGAAGCTGAATACGAAGCTTGCATTATGGGTCTTGAGGAAGCCATTGACCTCAGGATCAAGACATTGACTGTATTCGGAGATTCAGCTCTGGTAGTTAATCAAACCAACGGCAAATGGTACACCCACCAGGAACATTTGATACCTTACAGGGATTATACAAGAAGGTTGTTGACTTTCTTCACAGCGGTCAAGCTTGAGTATATCCCTCGAGACGAAAATCAGTTTGCGGATGCTCTGGCTACCATTTCGTCAATGATCAAAGTTCAAGCTTCCAACTTTGTGCCTCAAATCCCAGTATCCAGACTCGACAGACCAACATATGTATTTACAGCAGATGTTGTCAAAGATGATAAGCCTTGGTTCCATGACATTAAGTGCTTCTTGGAGGATCAAACATACCCACCTGGGGCATCTTCCAATGATAAGAAGACTTTGAGAAGGCTTGCTGGTAGTTTCTTTCTGAACACTGATGGCTCCTTATACAAGAGAAACTTTGATATGGTACTCCTCAGATGCGTTGATAGAACAGAAGCAGATTTGTTGATGCACGAGGTGCACGAAGGATCCTTTGGTACCCATGCAGGAGGGCATGCCATGCCTAAGAAACTGTTAAGATCAGGTTATTACTGGATCACAATGGATGCCGACTGTTGCGCCTATGCCAGAAAATGCCATAAATGCCAGATTTACGCGGATAAGGTGCATGTGCCTCCCAATCCTTTGAATATAATGTCTTCACCTTGGCCCTTTACCATGTGGGGCATTGATATGATCGGCAAGATTGAGCCAACTGCTTCAAATGGCCACAGATTCATCCTGGTCGCCATTGATTATTTCACCAAGTGGGTTGAAGCAGCCTCATATGCAAATGTTACAAGGCAAGTGGTAGCCAGATTTCTGAAGAGAGATATCATCTGTCGATACGGAGTTCCCGAGCGAATCATTACTGACAATGGTTCCAACTTAAACAACAAAATGATGGCTGAGCTATGCCGGGACTTCAAGATCCAACACCACAATTCTTCTCCTTACAGGCCAAAAATGAACGGCGCTGTTGAGGCAGCTAATAAGAATATCAAGAAGATTGTGCAGAAGATGGTAGTCACCTACAAAGACTGGCATGAAATGCTACCATTTGCCTTGCATGGGTACCGCACGTCAATCAGAACATCCACTGGGGCAACACCGTATCAACTTGTGTATGGTATGGAGGCAGTCCTACCTGTTGAAGTTGAGTTACCCTCACTACGGGTATTGATGGATGTTAAGCTGAACGAAGCAGAATGGGTCCGGTCCCGATATGAACAATTGAGTCTGATTGAAGAGAAAAGATTGGCTGCAATCTGTCATGGGCAGTTGTATCAGAAAAGAATGAAGAGAGCCTTCGATCAGAAAGTCAGACGCCGTGAGTACCAAGTGGGAGATCTTGTGTTGAAAAGAATCCTTCCTCCTCATACAGACCACAGGGGCAAATGGACTCCAAATTATGAAGGACCATTCGTGGTAAAGAAAGTTTTCTCTGGTGGAGCACTGATGCTCAGCACCATGGATGGTGAAGATTTCCCGTCCCCTGTGAATTCAGATGCAGTTAAAAAATACTTCGCATAAAAATGACCCGCTGGACGCAAAAACAGAATGTAAGTCCAGGCAAAAATAGGGCATCCCGGCGAGTCAAAAACAGAATAAAAGACTCGGGCAAAAATAAGGGAAATAAACAAAAAAAATGTGTACACCCGCTGAGTTGAAAAGCCACCTTGGACAACTCAGGCAAAAATGGGTATCCCGATGGATTGAAAACCCGAAAGGGCGATCCATGCAAAACAAGGGAATAAGCGAACAACTGCATCCTGAATTCGTCTGTATCACCTGCAACTTGGTAAACCTCGAAAGGATCAAGCCTCTGTCAGAATCAGCCTCCTTCGGGAAGCAAGACGAGAAGAACGTCAAATGTCATACGAGTCATAGCCAAGGGAAGCTCCTTGAAGCGTCATCAACATTTCCAACATCTTTTGTTCCTCAATTTGTAACAATCTCCTCATTTTAGGGGATTTGTTTCTTTGACTGTATCTTGCCAATTCAGGGCACACGAATTAATAAAACCAGATTTTCAGTCATGTCTCGTCTCGTACACTTTATTTTCATTTGCAAAAGTGTCTGATATCTTTAAAATACTGATTGCATAAATACAGATGCTTATCTTTAAGAAAATAAAAACACGTGCTTGCAGGGAATATACTTACTCTCAGAAGTGTCTAACTCCTATGACGGAATCTGGTAAGGGATACCTCGGGATTACTTGTGCGTTTCTTGTCTTTGCAGGATTGCAGGTATCCGAAGCGCAACATGGGGCATGAAAACTTCATCCCAGCAAGCTGGCAAATCAACACTCACTCAGCCTTAGCATTCCAAGTGCTTTCTCCCCAGCTGAGTTGCCACTTGTTGCTTCTCCCAGCCGAGTTGCTAACCATTATTTCTCAGTCAAGTACAAAAGTCAGGGAACCATCTCCCCACAGAGTCCTCAGCCTCTATCCAGAAGAGCAACGCACGAAGAAGTCACAACAGAGTGAAGAAAGCTTCTACAAACCCCAGCTGGGTCCCTCATTACCAAGAATAGGTCTATCAGTGACCTATTTCCCCAAGCAGAGTCATATATACTAGATCTACCAATGATCTTATCCCCAACTGGGACGTCCACTTCAAACAGATCGGCCAGAGATCTTCGCAGCAACGGGATTCGAATCCCGGATCCGTCTTCTCTTGCATAATCATGGCATTCGCATCATATTCACCTACAAAGCGTAGCATTCCGTCTAATATGGAGCATTACGGCAAAAATCAAACATATAGCATAATCATGAGTCATGGTCAGAATCGAACACTTGTGAATATTATCAACTCATCAACGGTATGCAGATTACTCCCCAGATTCCCCAGCAAAAGCGGTTGCCTCACATTCACCGATACGAATATACACTCCTTGTGGCACCCGTCCGTGTCATCATTCCCCAGTGAAGTCGCCCGAGCTTTCTTTACAAACAAACACTTGTATATTACAGATACTTCTTGACACCCGTCCGTGTCATATCCCCAGCAGAAAGCCAAAACATCCCCTTTGCACTCACAGATACAGATATATACACATTTCCTTGACATCCGTCCATGTCATTTTCCCAGTACAGTAATGTAAACACTTTGTATATCAGACACTTGTTTATACTATACTCTTCTCCTTTTGACACTCGTCCGTGTCACTCTCTCCGGCAGGTTGAACACTTAAATATACACCAATCATACTTATACAGATACTCGTCCGTATCTTGTATACACCATTTACATCCCCGCAGATTCGACACTCGTCCGTGTTCTTTGTTAACCAGTTGGTACTCGTCCGTACCATCATCTCAGAACATGCGTCAAGCGTTTGTTTCTACATGATACTCGTCCGTATCATAATCTTAAGGGTGCTCGTCCGCATCTTTAATCCATACACTGTGTCTTCTTGAATATAGATACTCGTCTGTGTCTACTATTCCCCAGAAGAGTCCCCTCAGACACAACACTCGTCCGTGTTCCTTGTTAACCAGTTGATACTCGTCCGTATCATCATCTCGGAACACGTGTCAGTTTTTGTTTCTACCTGATACTCGTCCGTATCATAGTCTTAAGGATGCTCGTCCGCATCTTTAATCTATACACAATACCAAACACTTATACCTTTTATTTTCATGGATGTAAACACTCGTCCGTGTTTACTATTCCCCAGTAAAGCAATTTCTTTTTATCTGACATTCGTCCTATGTCATGATAAACCCTGAGAGCAGCCGTACCCTGCTAGGTGGTCGTCCTCCACCTCTTGATGGTCGTCCTCCATCATGCTCATCCGATGGCCGTCCCCATCGTTGACCCTTTTATCCGACATTCGTCCTATGTCGTGATATATTTAGCAGCCGTCCCCTGCTAGGTGGTCGTCCTCCACCTCTTGATGATCGTCCTTCATCATTTTATCCAATGGCCGTCCCCATTGTTGATTTTGGTTACCTGACGTTCGTCCTACGTCATGACAAACCTTGAGAGCAGCCGTCCCCTGCTAGGTGGTCGTCCTCCACCTCTTGATGGTCGTCCTCCATCATGCTCATCCGATGGCCGTCCCCATCGTTGACCTTTTTATCTGGCATTCGTCCTATGTCGCGATATTTTCGGCAGTCGTACCCTGCCTGGTGGTCGTCCTCCACCTTAGATGACCGTTCCTCATCTTAACCCTTACAGAGCAGCCGTCCCCTGCTAGGTGATCGTCCTTCGCCTTTGATGACCGTACCTCATCATCTGTTTATTTCATTTATTCTTTAACCCGATGGCCGTCCCCGTCGTGGTCCCTTTTCTTTTTTAGCCCGATGGCCGTCCCCATCGTTGGTTACTTTGCTTTATGAACCTGATGGCCGTCCCTGTCATGTTTCATTAATCCCCGGAGAATCTCACACCTTTACTTGATGGCCGTCCCCATCATAATTCTTTTCATCCCCGTCATTGCTTTACTTCACGCACTCTCCCCAGCATGTCGGCCGTCCCCGTCATTGCTCTTTACCCAGCAGTCGTCCTCTGCTCGACGGTCGTCCTCCGTCGCCTACACTTTACAATATACTTTATTTTTCTTTTGCAATCTATATCCCTTTTCTTCTTCATTCTGTGAGTGCAAATTTTGGACTGTCTTTGGTATTCAACCACAAGTTATCTTGTTTGCCTGATAAGCCGCTGCTTACATCCTGCACAGCTAACTCATGCTTGAATAGGGGCAGCTGTAAACACCCCAAATTTTCCCTCACCCATTCACACCATGGCTTGTGATCATTTCATATGCATAAACACAATCATACCATCTCATATCACATTTTTGATCCACTGCATTGTTTCTAAGTCATCTGCATCTAGGGTTTGTGATCTGAGCAATCCAAGAGCTTCTTGAGCCACTCCAAAGGCCACCAATCACTTCAAAGGGGTCCATGTGTGTTCAAACATCATATTATATCCTCTCAAAGTCAAGAATGCCAAAGAATCACAAGAACTGGGATTGGTGTAGAAGCAGAACCAGGTTTGACTGCACAGATGACCTAAAATTAGGGTTTTAGTTTCAGAGGCCATAACTCCAAATTTTTTGGTCATTCTTCTTTCTATTTGTCTCTATATGGTATAGGGAGTATGCATATCAATTTTCATGAAGAAATTCCTTGGGGAAGTCATCTGATCAAGAGTTGACTTTTCAGGCAAGTCAGTGCAAAATCAGGGCATCTGAGGCCCCCAATGACCCAACCAAAGGGTGTTCTTCATCATTTTGATTGTATATGATCTTTATTTGATCATGGAAGAAGCTTTAAGTTCACAATATTGAAGAATTTGAAGTTTTTGCAAAGTTGACTTTTTGGGCAAGTTTGACTTTTAATGAAAATGTCATTTTTATGCAACTTTTTCAACCCTTACTTTTTGATTCAAAAAGGTTTCAAATGGAAAAACTTTGGTCATGAAAGTTGTAGAATAGATCTTTCCCTTTTCAAAAAGTACAAGAACATGACCTAATTCATTTTTGATCAAAAGTTATGGTTCATCAAAGTTGGCAAAAATCACTAAATTTTCAAATTATGCACCAAATGAGAAACTTGCAAAAACTTGTACCAAGGCAATTTGTGACTTCTAATTGATGTCTAATCCTTATACAAACATCACACAAGTCTTAAAAGTCAGAATGGGGCAAAGGATTACAAGTTTTATGGCCCATGGATCAAGTTTCCTTCATGAAAACCAAAAGCAAAGTCAAGTTGCAAAAGCTCATGATCACTTCTCATCCACTTGCTGCCTTGGTTGCTGAACCACCCTAGCCTTTCCCCTCACCATGCTGCGCAGCCCACAACCCTTGTACTTGGCTAGAACAAGACCCATGCTTTCTCTTACACAAAGTTGACAAAATTGCAAAAGCTACCATACCTATCACAAAAGGGCATGTCACATCTTCTGACCAATGAGCTTTGTTTATACAAACAAAATGCAGGCTAAACAACACAACACTCAAGCCTGAAACACACAAGAACACAGCATCCTTATTTTCCACCCTTAGAGCAAAAGCTTTCGAAATTCTTCATACAAGCCACAAACACTCAAACAAACTTCACAGACCTTCTCAACACATCACCCTGATCACAAAGCACCCCCTAAATCAACCTGAAACTCAAAGAATCAAGAACACGATTCTCACCCGAGCTTGAACAGAACCTGTTCAAACTCTCAAACCAGCCAGCACAAACCTCCTCTAAACATCCAGAGTTCATAAGGGAGGTCATAGGAGTGGATTGCACAAAGGAAAGAAGCCAGAAAGCTGCAAACTGAAAGCTTCAAAACTCAGGTAGCTCAAGAACTTTTTTTTCCAGAATTGAATTTTTAAGTTCTTAATAGCTTCTACATGTTTCCCTGATCATGAATATGTTGTTGGTTTTGAAAATGGTGAAGAGATGAGTATGTATGCAGTCTCTGAAACATTTTGCCCTAGAACTAGATTGATTCGATTCTCTTTGTTTAGGAAAGATAAATGTTGTTTGAATGGGGGTTTTGATTCGTTTTTGAGTGGGGATCATTTCTGTTTAATTAGAATTTGTTTTAGATGCGTGTAGAGGGAGTTTGTGGTTTTGGGTGATCGGAGAAGATGACCGGAACACTGTTCCGGTCACTTGAAAGTCATTAAGGGCTGATTAGGGCTAATTAATTAGGGTTAGTGAGTTTGAATACTGGCCCTTGGATGTGGCGCCAAGTCAATGCGCGTGCGTGTGAGTTTAAATGAGGGCCCTTGGATCTGTTGACTTTTCTTTACTTCAGTTCAAATTCATTTTTATTTTCATTTAATTACATTGTTTTGTACATTTATTTAAAAATAGTAAAACCTTTTCAAAAATTCTGAAATTTTTTATACAGATTATTATTTAATTTCAGAACACAAAAATATTTTTATTTTCATTTTTTGCATTTAAAAAGTATTTTTAAATATTTAAAAGTTTATTTTTAATTAATTAATGAGAATTAATTAATTAAAAATGCTTTTAGGTATTTAAAAATCACCAAAAAATTCATGAAACATTTAAAACCATTTAGAAACATTGTCCAACCCTCAAACCAAATTTATTTTTTGATCTTGATGCATTTTGAGAATTTTTCATGGAATTAAAATCATTTTAATGCATTATTTTGATCCAAACTTCCAAAAATCACTTCTGCCTAACCATTGAGAGTTGGACCTTGATTCTTTTTGCATTGCATTGTGTTTAGCATGTAGTATGTGAGATTAAATGGGCATGATTTAATCTTTCATTTTCCATTTGTTTGGCATTTTTCTTGTTAAGGAACCCTAAAACCCTAGAAAACTTAGGAAAATCATAACTTGAGTTAGGTTAAGAGTTGGAACTTCTCCTTTGGGAAGTGAGTTAGTATAGGATTAGGGATCCTTTGAGTGCATTTTCAAATTTTTATATTGATGTTTGCTTCTGATTTTGGTTTGTGTTTGATGCTTTGATCATAAACCCTAATTGGGGCTTCCATATGCATCCATCTTGCATTTGCTTGCACAACATGACTTGCCATAGCATTTTATGCATCCATTTGATTCACTTGACATCTTAAGACATATTTAAAGCATGTTTGATCATTGCATCTTGCATTTGCCATGTTGTATGCCATATGCATCTCATAACTTTTCATGTATGTTCATGTGTCTTAGCTTGCTTCATTTGCATCCATGAGCTTATATGATCATCACCATGCCTTATCTCATGTTTGCATCATCTCATAGCATCATTATCATCCCATATATGCTTCTGGTTTTGTTTCTCATCATGACATTCCATTTCATTTTGCATTGCATTGCATTTCTTTTCTAACTTTTCAGGTGGTAAGTAACTTTGGGAAGTGGATTTGCCTTCACTTCTCATACTTTCTTCTCATCTCTCTCTCTTGCATCCATGCTGCATTTTTATATGAGTTTGAGATTGAGCTTGCTCATTCTTTTTCTTCTTACTTTCTTTCCTCAAGTGACTTGACTTCTTGAATGAAGCAAGTTGCTTTGCTTTCTCTTTGCTCCTTTCATCTGCTTCCTGGTGGTTCCATTGAAGACTTCTCTTGTAAACCTCACAAACTTTAGGGACAACCAAGCATGACAATGATTAGGGTTTTGATTAGTTCCCCACTTAGTTTTACCTTTGTGTCTCATTGAGTCTTCTCTTCTCATCTCATAATCAGGGACTAAACCCTAAAGGCTTTAAGGCTTTGTGATTAAGCTTATGCCTGCATCCTTCTATTAGGATGGAGTGTATAACTTTAATCCTAAGTGTTAAACCCTTAATGTGTTTAACTCCTTTAATCAATTCATCTAATAATCATCAAGACATCAAGCTTGTAACTTGGGCCTTGCATTAGGGTTCTATTTCTTCCTTAATTGGTTAAGAAGGACTAACCCTAGTGTTAATGGACAAGTCCCCCTCAAGTTGTCTTACAAACCATAAAATTCACTTCATCATCTCACCATTAAATAAAATCCACTTAATCAAAGGCTTGTTTTGTCATTAGTTTAATCCCTAATCATGGATTAAGTTGAGGAGCCTTCCTCAGCTTAAACATTCTCATCTATTATCCTTCTATTAGGATGGTGTAATGAGTCTGTTTAATCCTTGATTGTGGCTTAATCTCATTACTTAACACTAAACAAAAATACCAAAAACATCTAAATAATCACAAGTAGGTTAATGATCTTAATCCTACATCAAAGGTGATTAAGTGTGAGAAGCTGACTTCACACTTAAGGCATTCTCATTACCCCTAATCAGAGGGAAGATGTGATGAGTTTACTAACCCATTGGTTTAGGTTTAAGCTCATTAACTTATGACAAATCAAAAAGCAATAAAAGATTAAAAACACAAAAACAAACAATAATCGTCTCCTTCGGGATTCTTTTCTCATCATCTTCACTCACAAACGAGAACTCGCTTCTTCCGTCTAATGCAAGACAGTTTGCACCTGAGCCAGACAGGTCATACACTTGAGCATAGACAAGCAAGCAGTTCACAAGTCAAATCATCCTTCAGTCTCTTTGGGTCGAACTATGGTGTTCTGACTTCCTCATTGCACGAGAGGATACGTAGGCATAACTTAACAGTTATCGAACAAAAGTCTCTGTATATTCCCCCTCTTCCCAGCTTTATACTCCTGAGCATTTCATCTTCTTTGATTACACTGACACATCATATCACACTTCACTTCTCTTACACTGACACCTGTACATCCCTTTCCAGCTCTTTTATACACAGATTGCACTGACACTACCCCTTTAAAACACAAATATTTTAAGCGTGGATCCCGTCGAGTACGACGGACAATCTGGGTGCTAATACCTTCCCAGGTTGTAACCAACCCCCTTTCTCAGTCTCTCTGGTTCGCGACCGTCTTATCCATATCTTTCTAGGTCTATGCAGCATTGCCTTTCCTCCGGGATAAAAATGCCTAGCTGGCGACTCTTTTCATTCCCTGTGAGTTCACTGCTGTGTGTTCTCACATCCCTCTTTCGCCGACCGTTCGCGTCTGTACCTTTATCTGGGCCAGTCCCATTTATCGGGAGCGACACTCATTTAGCAAAAATTTGATTTAAAGCCTTATTTGCTTCATAAACTTCCCAAAAATTTCCCAACTTTGAAAGGGCACAAATCCTTCAACTTTAATGCTATGAGGGTGTTCTTGGACATTTTGAAAAGCTTAAAGAGTCCTCTAACCAACCTCTTTGGTCTCATGTCCATATCTTTTACCATTCTCAATTTATGCTCTTTTGAAGTTGTTGACTTTTTGTTGACTTTTAAAAGGACCTATAATGTCTTAGCTCATACCTTCCAAATGAAGCATTTTTGGGCTTGGCTTGTGAGACACAAAGTTGTAGAGAATTCAATTTCCTTCAAAATGAGATTTGGATGGAAAATTTTTGATGAAGCATGTGAAAGTTATGGCTGGTCAAAGTTCAGTTGACTTTTCTTGTGAAAACCCTAATTTAGAAACTCCTGATTCTTGATGATCTGAAATCTCCTTGATGAATCATGATCAACCCTTGATCAAATGATGAATTTTACTTCATATACTTGGTGTTGGCAAAAAATCATGAAGTTTGACTTTCGTTTGACCACAGTTGACCTCAGTTTGACTTTTTAACTACTTTGACCGATTTTAACCTATCTGATCATTTGACTGAGCAAACCTTTGAGAAAAGTATTGAAACTTGTCATCGGGATTCTTGAACACATATAATATGCTTTGAAGCTCACTTGAAGTCTTGGAAGTCCAATTAGCCTGATTAAAGTCAAAACCCTAGTTTAGGATGCATTGCTTAGGAGGATGCATTGTCTGAGGGAAATGTCAAATCTTCTGACTATTTGTAAACTTTGTGAACCTTGTGAACCTCATGAGATGTCTTGTGAACCTTGTGAACCTTGTGAGCCTCTTAGTACACAATGTCTTGTCTTATGGAGGGCAAATTTTGGGGTGCAACACTCATTCAATTGTTTTTGTGCCCTCGTGCACTTTCCTTTTTTTTTTGTTTAGATATGATTCATTCTTTTTAGCGGAATCATTCGCTAAAGAATGACGACTTATCTTTACATTTTAAAATCAATTCAGCACATTGTTTCTTTTCACATTTTGTACCACGAACTACGAGGTTTTGATCTCGCATTGCACTTTGTGGGTACGTAGGCATGAGACGATCGTCTCTTCAAACACAAAAATCTTAAAAAAAACATTTCTCTTCTCATCTCTTCAATCACTTTTAAACAAACCATTTTCAAACCAAAAAAGCAATAAATATTTCAAAGGGCTCCCGTGGAGTACCATGGACATTTTGGGTGCGTAAAATCTTCCCGATTTGTAACCTATCCCCTTACCCGTTCTCTGTTCGATTCTTTTAGCTTTTTGCTTTTAGATTCATTAGGTTTTATTCACTCTTTTTCTCTTTTCCATTTGGAATAAAATAAAAGCGCGGTGGCGACTCTGTTTATTTTGAGTTAAGTTAACCAATAGCTTACACTCATGATTTTATCGTTATAGTCGGGCCTCGTCGTAACGGGACTTCTTGGTGACTTGATCTCTCTCATCCAGTGAACGTCGCAGTTTTCGGGGAGGAGAACAGGTGCGCTTCTTTGCCCTCTCTGGATGGGATCCTTCTGGCCTTTCTTGATCCGCCGAGGGAGAAAGATGTCTGAAATCTTTCTTCTTGTGTTTCCGCGGAGGAGACTGTGAGCGACGTGGAGGGCTACAAGAGTCTCTTTGATGATGTCTCCTAGCAAGAGAGGGGGAACGACGATCACCCTCGAGCATCTGTATGCGCTTGTTTTGTTGGAAGAGAGCAAAGTTTTCATTTTTGAGTGCGGTGATGAAAGCCTGAGTACTGGCGTCAGCGTCCGGCGGGACGGGGATCAGTTCGAACACATGATCTCCGTGAGGGACCAATGACTGTTTCAGATTGTTAGAGGATGGGGAGGGAGGAAGTCCCTCGTGGTGGTCTGTATCGTGCTGGATTGTTCCACGGTTACCGAGGTTGTCTCCATCACTGAGGATGATGGTGATAGGTTCGCTCACATTCTCATTGAGCTGAGAAGATGAAGACGAAAAGAAGAGATGAGTTTTGATCTTGCGTTGAAAAGAAAGGATCTTGTTCAAGAAAGATGGGGGAGCTGTTGATTCCCACAGACACCGCCAATGTACATAAATGATCCATACAGGTCTTCGTGGCCTTCAACTGGGACTGCGACTATGCTTGTAGGAGAGGGGGTGGACAACATAATCTTATTTGCCCCATGTGTTTATGTCTTGAAGAAAATCATCTCCACTTATTCATTTTTGTGTCCGGAAGTAGAAAATGGTTGGCTTTAGATGGAAAATTGGATAGGGTTAGATTCTTTATACTTTTATGATTCCATTTTAGATCATTTGAAGGGGTTGGTCTATTTGCTTAAAAGGGAGGTTAACAAGAACTTCCGTCTCATTTTTTTTTGCTTGCAACATTTTGGTCGTTGGTTAATTAGGATTGACAATTATTTTAAGAGAGATCACAAATGGGTGTTTGATGTTGTTTATTTGGCTAAAACTCTCTCTTGAGAATAGTTTGGTGCTGGATCCAAGGGGTTAACGGGGATTGATAGGAAGGACTGGTTAGCAAATTCTTTATTTTTTTTTGTGCTTCCACGTTGTAAATCCTTTTAGTGTTTTCTTTTTTTTTTATAAGAATTGAGTATCCTTTATATTCACTTATATACAATATTTTACTTATAAAAGAAAAGTTAAAGTCTTACAACATTTTACCTATATGTTGTAATGTACAATACCCTTATAAATGAAATATTCATTTTTATACATAAATGATTCGGACAGGTCCTCGTGACCTTTAGCTGGAACTGCAACGATGCTTGTAGGAGAGGGGGTTGTGTACTTGCAAAGTACTCTGACACTCAAGTAAGTTTCAGGGTGAAGTAGACTAAAGCGTTAAGAAAAGATGTAAGTGATTAGAATTGAATATCTGGCCCTCCAAATGTGGAGGGTATTTATAAAGGCATCTGGCCGTGAATTTCGGGCGCGTGGCCTTATACTAGGTCTAACTGCTTCCAAAGATTTCGGAAGGGCAGTTGGTCGCGTGATAGGCGTTAGAGTGCGTGCGGGGGAGGTCCCCCAACGACTATATTCTAACGACTCTATTTTTCAACGATCACAAGGTCTCAAATTGCTTGTTGGACCTATGCCCAGAGTTAAGTTGGATTGTGTTTTAATCAGACGCATGACACCTACTAAACTATTCCAGAACAAATTTTATTTGGTATTATTTTCTCATAATATATTTATTGTTTGGTATTATTTTCTCATAATATATTTATTATTCTATCTCCCAGATATTGATATCTATACTTTTCTCTTTAAAGTCTATTTATGAGTTTAGAGAAAAGTATAAATATTTTTTCTCTATTCTAGAATTTTTGCTCTTTCACTCTTGGAGTTCTAATTTGTATTTTCTCTTCTTTCTTGTTCTCTCTTTGAAATTGAAAAAATGCAGGACTTTGAGAGTAGAGAGAAAATAAAATAAGAAACTTGTATATTATATTAAATATTTTTTTTTGGTAGAGAATGATAAACAGATACTTATCATTAATAAATTTTTAATGAGAAATAAAGAGTGAACTCAAAAATAATTAGCTATCACACTTTTCACTCATTATAAGAGAAGTAAAATATGATAAAGAATTATGAAATTATTTTTAAAATTTATAGAATTTAAACATTTACTTTTAAAATATAATCAATTAATTAATAATATATTTAAAATTTAAATATATTAATAATAAATATTTATTTATCATTCTATAGAAAAATAATTTTGAAAACATAATATATTTTTTCTTCATCTTTTAATTCGATTTCCCTCCATGTTCCTCTCTTCCAAATTGACAAATAAAATAGGTACACTGAACTTGATAGGCAATAATAGCAAAAAGTGAAAGGCATATTTTCAACCCTCGTGCAAAGCATTTACTCACCTTGCCTCTTGGATCATGTATATATTGGAGACAGACATATTACTCTGCCAGAACTTTGTGTTTGAATGATTTGGTCGGTTGCTACTACTTGGTGTTGGAATGATACCTAAAAAGTGATATATTTATCTACAATCGTGTTTAAATATTTGAGGTTTAATGTGAATAATATTGACGATTTCTTCAACACATCTCTTAATTTAATTATCACTCTTCAAATATAACTACTTTTTTTTTACTTTTATTAAAAATATCACATACACAAATATAAGTCTGAACATGTAATATTCTACTTATTCATTTTTAAAATATGAATTTTGGCTATCAAATTATTTGAAGAAAACAAATAGTATAGTTAATGTGTATAATTTTATGTACAAATATATTTCAAATATGTATATCATTTATCTTTAATATATATATATATATATATATATATATATATATATATATATATATATATATATATATATATATATATATATATATATATATATATATATATATATATATATATATATATATATATATATATATATATATATATATATATAAAATTCTACTTTAATAATTTTCAAACACTCATCCATTTCAAAATAATTAATTAATTTAATTATTTAAAAAATTATGAAAAATAGAATAATATTAATATTGCACAATTATTTTTATCAAATATGGATGTATTCGCAAGTATAAATACTAAATAAAAATAAAAAGTATTGATTTGAAAGTGATATCTCTAATATTAGTTAGATAGTATAATTAAAAATGGTAATTAATATTATATTAAAAATTAAATTAAATTGGAAAATATATATTGTATTCAATTCTTTTTCAAATGATATAAAATATGAAAAAAAGAGTAATATTAGAAAATAATTATAATCAAGTATGGATGTATTCACAAGTATAAGTAAAATATAAAAAGTATTGATTTGAAAGTAAGTTCTTTAATATCAGTTAGCTGGTATTTTTTTTAAAAATTAATTAATATTATATTAAAAAATTATTTTAATTATTTTTTATTATAAATAAGTGACTTATTGTACACATGCAACATAAGTAAGTATATTTCATTGAAAATATCTAAAGATAACGCCCATGTTTTAAAACAATATTTTCTCATGTCTCTTATTTCACTGTCGACATAGCTACATTACAAGGTGCTCGTGGGAACATGTCCCAAACTAGGCCAAACAAAATACCAAACACACTTTTAAGCATAACTTTTATGGTGAATGTCATGACAGCTCTCACTTGTTTAAGCTTGGTATATTTGCCTTTCATTAACATGAAATGATGGTGAAAACCCCACAAGAATGTACATATAAGAAACAATGTAGGTATAATATTCAAATAAGATCCAACCATACAATATGATGTTGCTTTTAAGATATTTTTTTGAATCCTCCCAGGTAGCATCCTCCTGTAAACTATTTTCCCACTACATAAAATTTGTGGGATTTGGTGTGTTCCTTCGATAATGGTCCTTGTAGCTAGTACCTTCATCAGTTGCAAAATTGGTCTCATCTCTAAAACAATTATTAGTAATGGCAAATAAGGTTCATTAGCAGCCCCTTGGCACAACTTCAGTCGTCACACATGGTAAATGGGATGAATTCTTGTAGTAGAAGGTAACTCTAACTTGTATGCCCCCGTGCTAATCTTAGACAACACTTTGAAAGATCCAAAATGTTTTATGGATAACTTCTGATTCTTCCTCAAGGTACTATACCAAAATTGAGTTTTGACAACGCAACATAGATAACGATTTTAGACAAAAGCGCTCTTATAAGTTTTCAAAAACATTTGTTAAAAAAAAAACGCTTTTAAAAGGTAACCTTAGAAAACACTTTTAAAAAGTGATACTAAAGACTCAACCTTAGAAAGCGCTTTCTAGAAAACGCTCTTATAGGTAACCTTAAGAAAACATTTTTTTAAAAGCGCTCTCTAAGGTCAATTATTAATTAAAATATATAAACCTTTTAGAATCACAAAAATGGCATAAGGGGTTGAACCCACGCAATTGAGGTTCCTGAAAAGAATATTATTATTTTTAATATATTTTTATATTATTTTTCAATTAATTATTTAAGCACTCAAAATAAATCATTTTTGAATAATGTTTTGCACATAATTCATTCATACATTCAAAATATTATTTTCACAAAAATAACAAAAAATTATTATTATTTGATTAATTTTAAATATTTTTAAATAATAAAAATAATAATATTTGAATAATTTCTTTAAAATATTATTATTTGATTAATTTTCAATATTTTAAAGAATTATAAATAATAATAATAATATTAATTTATTTATTTAAAATATTTTAAAGAATTTTTTTATTAAATATTAAATAATAATAAATATTAAGCATTATAATATTCTTTAAAATTCTTTATTATATTTCAAAGAAAATAATCAAATATTTTAAAGAAATTAATCAAATATTATTATTATTTAAAATTCTTTAAAATATTTTAAAAACATTAAGCAAAGAAATTAATCAAATAATTTCTTTAAAAAATATTATTATTTGATTAATTTAAAATATTCTAAAGAAATTAATCAAATATTTTCTTTAAAATTCTTTAAAATGTTTAAAATTAATCAAATATTATTATGATTTAAAATTATTTAAAATATTTTAAAGAAATTAATCAAATATTTTAAAGAAATTAATAAAATATATTAAAGAAATTAATCAAATATTATTATGATTTAAAATTATTTAAAACATTTTAATTAAATTAATAAAATATTTTAAAGAAATTAATAAAATATTTTAAAGAAAATAATCAAATATTTCAAAGAAATTAATAAAATATTTTAAAGAAATTAATCAAATATTATTATTATTATTTAAAATTCTTTAAAATAATTTAAATTAATCAAATAATAATATTTTTTTTTGTTATTTTTGTGAAAATAATATTTTGAATGTATGAATAAATTATGTGCAAAAAAATTTCAAAAAAGATTTATTTTTAGTGTTTAAATAAATCATGGATGTATCACCACCTTAGTGGTTAATGCGCGTATACAATTCCTTTTCTTACCTCAAGGGCGTGGATTCAAACCCCTAATTTGTGATTTTTATATAGGTATACCTAAAAAACGCTTTTTAAAAAACATTTTCTAAGATCAATTATTAATTAAAATAAATAAAAATATTAAAAATATTAATATTCTTTATTATACTTTTTTTTGGATAAGCAAACTTTGATTAATTCAAATAACAAATAAGGTACAATGGCGATCGCTATGATCTAGGCCTCCAATGAGACAAAAAAGAAGACAAAGTGACTAATTACACAACATCAATCTTGCTATGTGTTTTCTATGTTTCTTGCTATACCACCCTCTATAAACTATCATGTCAATTATCATCTCCACTATTTTTTATTATCCACCATATTACCGTAACACTTATCGTTACGGTAAATCCAGACTCCATAAATAGTTTTTGTAGCTGCCAACTTTAGGATGGATGCTTTCCACCCTTTACCTTTAGTTGCTCGGATCAACCAATCTAATTCCTCATTCCATTCATAAGGGACCCTTTAATTTGGATTCATTCAAGCACCTTCATCCAAATATTTCTCAGAACTAGACATCAGTAGAACAAATGATTTATTGTTTCCTCATGCGAACAAAATACACAACTATCATCATTAATCATTCCAAATTTCTTTGATATATCCCTTGTGGCTAATCTCCTGTGGAAAGCAAGCCACATGGTCATCAACGCTCTGGGCTTTGCAGGATTGCATCGGAAGAGGTTTTGCCAACGAACTTTTGGAATATCTAGACATAACTTATTATAGATTACCTTCATACCAAAACGACCTGTGTTATGCATACCTCTCCATAAGGTATGGATCTTTACAACTCTTTCTCTCTATTTCAGTAGCGATTTCATGATCCAAGAACTCTGATTTTTTATACCCACATTCATTAGGTCTTCATGCTTCATATAGTATATGTGCACCCACTTGACCCATAAACTATCAGTTTTACCACAGAGATTCCAGAGCAATTTCAGCATCGTCACTTTATTCCACATTTGAAGGTCAATGATGTTCAAACCGCCATAGTCTTGCAATTTGCACACTGTATCCCAAGAAATAGGACTTTTCCTACTAATGTCTGAGCCACTTGTCCACAAGAAAGATCTACACATTACTTCTATTTTGCGAATAACCTGCTTCGGAAGAGGAAAACATTGCATCCAATAGTTTGTAATGGAAAAAGTCACACTCCTGATAAGCTAAGCTCGACCTACATAACTCAAAAGATTAGAACTCCAATGTTTTATTCTACTCACAATCTTATCCACCAAGGGCATATAATGGTGTATAAATAGCTTTTTACAGCTAAGTGGGACCCCCGAGTATTTGAACGGGAGAGGGCCTTATGTGAGTTTCGTCAGTGAAATAATATTGTTTTTCGTGATACCATCAACACCAAATATTATACTTTAAAGAAATTAATCAAATATTTTAAAGAAATTAATCAAGTATTTTCTTTAAAAAATATTATGATTTAAAACTATTTAAAATATTTTTAAAAAATTAATCAAATATTTTAAAGAAATTAATCAAATATTATTATTATTTAAAATAATTAAAATTAATCAAATAAAAATATTATTTAAATTTTTTAAAAATATTTTTAAGAAATTAATCAAATATTTTTAAGAAATTAATCAAATATTTTTAAGAAATTATTCAAATATTTTCCTTAAAAAATATTATTATTTGATTAATTTTAAATATTTTAAAGAAATTAATCAAATATTTTCTTTAAAATTCTTCAAAATATTTAAAATTAATCAAATATTATTATGATTTAAAATTCTTTAAAATATTTTGAATGTATGAATAAATTATGTGCAAAATAATTATTCAAAAATGATTTATTTTAAGTGTTTTAATAATTAATTGAAAAATACTATGAAAAATATTAAAATTAATAATATTAATTCCAATAACCAATATATAGTTATCTTTGCAGTTTAATTCATGGATGTATCATCACCCCAGTGATTAATGCGCGTATACAATGCCTTTCCCTACCTCAAGGGCGTGGGTTCCCCCCCCCCCCCCCCCCCCCCGCTTTTCCTATAGTTTCGAGATTCAGGCGCATGTTTCGTAGTGAAACTGATTCAAGACACTTCTTGGCATGTAGATGAAAGAATTATTGATGGAAAGTTTTGACATCCGGCAGATTCACCACAGTGGATGAAAATTGAAGCAAGAAACTTTCGCTTTGCATTATCTACTGATGGAATGAACCCACACGGTCTTCAAAGTATCTCACATAGCACTTGGCATGTGATTTTAATGATTTATAACCTACCTTCATGGCTATGTATGAAGTGTAAGTGCATGATGTTATTTATGTTAATTTATGGGTCTAAGCAACCAGGAAATGACATAGACGTATACTTGACACCCTTAATCGAAGATTTAAAGTTTTTGTGGAAGAACGATGTGGAAGTTTATGATGGGTATATGAAAGAAAGTTTCAACTTGAGGGCGATGTTGTTTGGCACAATTAATAATTTTCCAGCATACGAAAATCTATCAGGGTACAACATAAAAGGTCAATGTGCGTGTCCTATTTGTGAAGATAAAACAGATTGGACGCGATTGGAGTTTGGTCAGAAGAATGTCTTTCTCAGTCATCGTAGATTCTTAAATTCGAAACATCACTACCTTGGGTGGAGAAAAACCTTTAATGGAGACACAAAACAATGTAGAGCTCCACCTATATTGACAAGTGATCAAATTTTTTAAAAGGTGAAAGATGTGAGTACTCTGTTTGGTAAGCCTTTTGCACATACACTTGTCAAGAAAGGGTGGAAGATGTAACGCCCCATTTTTATTTTTATTATTATTTGTGAATAATTGTGAATTTTTATGATCGACTGTGTGTTTATTGCGCGTTCATCAGGTTTGGTGTACCGCGGTGACAGATAGTGGCCTTAAGAGGTAATCTTGGGGCGTATGACTAATAACGTAGAGATTGGTGGTGTGGGGAGTAAGACTAATTAGATTATTTTAATTAGTAATTATTTAATTATAATAATAGTTGGATACTGATTTAATTAAGTATGTGATGGAAAAATATTAGTATTGTTATTATTTCATTAGTTAGAATACTCCATCGTGATCACTTCTAACGGAGGCTATTGTAAGAGACTTCTCATTTTGTATTTGTTTTGCATACTTCTTGAAGGCTTTGAAAGTGTCACTTTTCTGCACTAAAAACAATGTCCAGTTATATCTAGAGAAATCATCAACAATAACTAAAGCATAAACATTACCTCCGAAGCTTTTTGTTCTTGATGGACCAAAAAGATCCATGTGTAACAATTGTAGTGGCCTAGATATGGACACCACAGTCTTGGATTTGAAAGTTGTCTTGGTCTATTTCCCTTTTTTGACATGTGTCACATAACTTGTCCTTGATGAATTTTATCTCTGGAAGACCAACAACTAAGTCATTTTTTTATCAATTAGTTCAAATGCTCCATATGAATGTGAGTAAACCTCTTATGCCATAACCAAGCATCGTTGTTGTTCGCCAATAGACATTTTACCTTCAAGGATGTGTTATCGAGGGACATCATAAAAATGATGTTAACTTTTGTATCTTTTAGCAAAACTTCATGTGTAACTTCATGTTCAATTAAGCATTCATCCTTTGTAAAGTTGATTCGGAACCCTTTTGTCACACAATTGACTTATGCTAATAAGGTTATGTCTTAGGCCTTCTACATAAAGGACATCTTCTATGGTTGTAAATAGTGGTGCACCAATGGTTCCTATTCCGAGGATTTTTCCTTTATTTTCATCACCATAAGTTACATATCCTTTGGCCTTACGAGATAGATATGAAAATTTGCTTATTTCACCCATCATATGCTTTGAACACCCACTATCAAGATATCATTGATTGGATGAGGTCTTCAAGCATACTTATAAAACAAGATTAGATTTTGTTAGTGTAAACACCCCAAATTTGCCCTCACCCATTTCACCATGGCTTGTGATCTTTTCATATGCACAAATTCAATCATAGCATCTCATACCACATCTTTGATTCACTGCATTGCTTCTAAGTCATCTGCACCTAGGGTTTGTGATCTGAGCTATCCAAGGGCTATTTGAGCCACTCCAAAGGTCATAAATCACTTCAAAGGGGTCCATGTATGTTCAAGCATCATATTGTATCCTCTCAAAGTCAAGAAAGTCAAAGAATCACAAGAACTGAGAATGGCATGGAAGCAGAGCCATGTTTAACTGCACAGATGACCTAGAATTAGGGTTTTGGTTTCAGAGGCCATAACTCCAAATTTTTTGGTCATTCTTGTTTCTATTGGTCTCTATATGTTATAAGGATCATGCATATCAAGTTTCATGAAGAAATTCCATGGGGAAGGCATCTGATCAAGGGATGACTTCTTGAGCAAGTCAGTACAAAATCAGGGTATCTGAGGCCCCCAATGACCCAACCAAAGGGTGTTCTTCATCATTTTGAATGTGTATAATCTTTATTTGATCATAGAAGATGTTATAATTTCACAAAATTGAAGGATTTCAAGTCATTTGCAAAGTTGCCTTTTTGGGAAAATGACTTGTAATGGAAACTTGTCATTTTGGGAAACTTTTTCAACCCTTGCTTTTTGATTCAAAAATGCTTCAAATGGGAAAACTTTGGTCATGAAAGTTGTAGAATGGATCATTCCCTTTTCAAAAAGTACAAGAACTCATTCTAATTCATTTTGGATCAAAAGTTATGGCTTGTCAAAGTTGGGGAAAATCACATAATTTCAAGTTTTCTACCAAAGAGGCATTTTGCAAAATGATATGATCAAGCATTCCAAAGACTTCAAATGTGCACAAACTCATTACAACATACTCACATGACCTCTAAAGATCAGAATTGGCCCAAGAATATTGAATTTTGGTGCCTTGAACTTCATGAATTTCCAAAAGGGGCAAAGATGTATCAACTTGCAAAAACTCATGAAGCCATGCCTCTACTTGTTACAGCTCATAGAATCTGATCCACATGAACTCCATGATCTCTGCTGAGCCCAACCATGCCCCTATCACAACCTCACACTTGCCCATACGTCAAGTACACCTAGACTTGACTTTTTGCATAAAGACCCATACCAATCACAATAGGGCACAACCACTCCACATACCTATCCATGAGTGATAAGTGGACCAAAGGCAAGCCATAACACACAAGAACACAAGCTGAAACCTCAGATTGCCATAGTTATCAAAAATCCTCCAACTTGCAAAACCTTTCGAAACTCTCAGCTCACTCAACCAATCTTCAAACAAACTTCACCATTGATCTCAAAATTCCTCACTGATCATCCCTGACCCTTCACTTTGCCCTAAAACTCCCTGAAATCAAAACACGATTTCCTCCCCTCTCTGAACAGAACCCCATCAATCTCTCAAACTAGCCCAAATAAACTCCAAACAAGCCTTGCAAACATCTGAGGGAAGTCATTAGAGTTGATTGGAAGCAAGGAAGCAGGCTGAAAGCTCCAAACTGAAAGCTTCACTTCAGGTAGCTTCAAAAATTATTTTTTCCAGAAACCTTGTTTTAAGTTACTAAAATGATCTACATGTTCCCCTGATTGTTTTGCACTTTGTACTTTTGAAAATGATTGAGTATTGAGCATGTATTGCATCTCTGAAAGTTTGGCCATTTTTATGTTTTTGATTCGAATCTTGGTTTTGAGTGAAAAGAAATGAATTTTGAGGGTAGATTCATGTTTAGGGAGATGGAGAGGTTTGATCTGGAGCTTTACAGCTCTTAAAATGACCAGGAGAGTGAGTTTGAGTTTTCTCAGGGAGGATGTCACCGGAGAAGACGACCGGAGCTCTTCTCCGGTGACCTGAAAGTGATTAGGACTTTAAATGCGTTTAGGGCAAAGTTTAAATGTGGACCCTTGATCTGGCTGACTTTTGTTGACTCCCGCGCGTTTCAATGGCCTGGATCTTTCATTAAAACCCTAATCTCACTTAATTAATTTAATTAATCCAGTTTAATTTAATTGGCCCAGTTTGAATGAGAGCCGTAGGATAGCGCGCCAGTCTTTCCCTCCACTCCCAGTTTGAATGTCAGCCTCAGGATGCGCTGACTTTCTTTCTTGTTCATATTTATTTTATTTTCTTATCATTTATTTTGTGCATTTATTTTAAAATAGCTAAAATCATTAAACAATTATGAAAATTTTTGTCAAGGGTTCCATGAATTTTCAGAACATAAAATTATTTTTACTTTTATTTTTTTGCATAAAATTTGTATTTTTAAAATATTTTAATGTTTATTTTAATTAATTAATGAGAATTAATTAATTAAAATACCATTTAGGTATTTAAAAATTACCAAAAAATTCACATAGCATTTAAAAACATTTAGAAACATTGTCCAACTCTCAAACCAAATTTATTTTTTGTTCTTGATGCCTTTTGATCATTTTCATTGGATTTAATTTCATTTCAAGGCAATATTTTATGTCAAACTTCAAAAATTTCTTTCTGCCTAACCATTGAGAATTGGATAATGATTCTTTTTGCATTGCATCTTGCATAGCATGTAGTTTATAGGATAAAATTGGTTTGAATTGATCTTGCATTTTCATTTTGTTTAGCATTTTTCTTGTTGAAGTACCCCAAAATCCTAGCAATCTTAGGAAATTCATAACTTTCAATGGGTTAAGAGTTGGATCCTCTCCTTTGGGCAGTGAGTTTGTATAGGTTTAGGGTATCTTTGATTGCATTTTCAATTTTTTATCATGTCATTTGCTTCTGGTTTTGAATTTTTTCTTTGTATGGTGCATGAAACCCTAATTTGTGCCTTCCTTTGCATCCCTCTTCCATTTGCTTGCATACCATGACTTGCCATGACATTTTGTGCATTCATTTGATTCATAATACATCTTATGACATATTAGAATCATGTTTGACCATTGCATCTTTCATTTTCCATGTTGAATGTCCATTGCACTTCATAACTTTCCATGTACATTCTTGGTTCAATACATGCCTCATTTGCATCCTTATGCTTACTTCATCATTCTCATTGCCTTGTCTCATGTTTGCATCATCTCTTAGCATCATTAACATCATGTTTATGCTCCTGGTTTTGGTTTGCATCATGACATTGCATCTCATTTGCATTGCATTTCATTTCTTATACTAACATTTCAGGTGGTAAGTTGTTTGAGGAGTGAACTTGCCTTCACTCCTCATAATCTCTTTTCATCTCTTTCATACTTCCCTTGCTGCATTTTGTATGTGTATTGGATTGAGCTTGCTCATTCTTTTTCATCTTACTTTCTTCCTTCAAGCAACTTGTCTTCTTAAGTGAAGCAAGTTGTTTTGCTTCTCTTTGCTTCTTGATCCTTTCATCTGCTTCCTTCCTGGTGGTTTCTTTGAAGATTTCTTTCTTAAGCCTCATTAACCCTAGGAATGACCAAGCATGATAATAATTAGGGTTTGATTTGTCCCCCATTTAGCGTTTACCTTTGTGTCTTCTTTGAGTCTTCTCTCCTCATCTCATAATCAGGGACTAAACCCTAAAGGCTTTAAGGCTTTGTGATTAAGCTTATGCCTGCATCCTTCTATTAGGATGGAGTGTATAACTTTAATCCTAAGTGTTAAACCCTTAATGTGTTTAAATCCTTTAATTAATTCACTTAATAATCATCAAGACATCAAGCTTGTAACTTGGGCCTTGCATTAGGGTTTTAATTCTTCCTTAACTGGTTAAGAAGGACTAACCCTAGTGTTAATGGACAAGTCCCCCTCAAGTTGTCTTACAAACCATAAAATTCACTTCTTCATCTTATCATTAACTAAAATCCACTTAATAAAGGCTTTGTTTTGTCATGATGTTAATCCCTAACCATGGATTAAGTTGAGGAGTCTTTCTCAGCTTAAATGTTCTCATCTATTATCCTTCTATTAGGATGGTGTAATGAGTCCATTAAATCCTTGATTATGGCTTAAACTCATTACTTAACACTAAACAAAAACAACAAAAACATTTAATTAATCACAAGTAGGTTAATGATCTTAATCCTACATCATGGTGATTAAGTGTGAGATGCTGACTTCACACTTAAGGTATTCTCATTACCCCTAATAAGAGGGAAGATGTGATGAGTTTACTAACCCATTGGTTTAGGCTTAAGCTCATTTTCTTATGGCAAACTTTCAAAAACAATAAAAGACTGAAAACACAAAAAAACAAACAATAATCGTCTCCTCCGGGATTCTTTTCTCATCTCATTCACTCATAAACGAGAACTTGCTTCTTCCGTCTAATGCAAGACAGTTTGCACCTGAGCCAGACAGGTCATACACTTGAGCATAGACAAGTAAGCAGTTCATCAGTCAATTCATCTTTCAGTCTCTTTGAGTCGAACTACGGTGTTCTGACTTCCTCATTGCACGAGAGGATACGTAGGCATAACTTAACAGTTATCGAACAAAAGTCTCTGTATATACCCCTCTTTCCAGCATCATTCTTCAAGCCTCATGATCTTGAGCGTTTCACTTTTATTCTTGCACTGACATTTCACTTATGCACTCCACTTTTCTTTTACACTGACACTTGCTTTCTTTCCAGCTATGATACACAAGTTGCACTAACAATACCCCTTTAAAACACAAATCTTTTAAGCGTGGATCCCGTCGAGTACGGCGGACAATCTGGGTGCTAATACCTTCCCAGGTTGTAACCAACCCCCCTTCTCAGTCTCTCTGGTTCGCGACCGTCTTGTCCATATCTTTCCTAGGTTTATGCAACATTACCTTTCCTTCGGGATAAAAATGCCTAGCTGGAGACTCTTTTCTTTTCTCCTGAGTTCACCCCTGTGTGTTCTCTTCCTCTTTCGCCGACCGTTCGCGTCCGTACCCCTTCTGACCTTAGGTGTCATTTGGTGGGAGCGACAGCTTGGCGACTCTGCTGGGGACCCTTATACTGTAACCAGGGCTTCTGGTTCTTTTTGTGGGTTCCTCCTAGCGCTTGTTTGATTTGTGTTTTCTGGGGTGTTATGTGCTAATTGTGTTTATTTATTTGCTTTATTTATTACTTTATGTACAGTCATTTATTGCTTTCTTTACAGCTTTATATATATCATACTGTCATACTGTCATCTGGCTGGATCTGGTTGCTGTTTTGGTGGGTGGGGTTCTATTGAGAGTTTGAGGTCCTATACCTGGGACCTGAGTGACACCTAGGCTAGAGTGGTTCATGTTCTTTCCATTCCATTTCGGTCTGGTGCAGGAATATGAAACACGGTTCAGATGTGGGTTTCCTCTTGAGAACTCTGTGCTACAGATTTCCTGTAGCGCTAGGGCTATCTGGGAAGCCTGCTAAGTCTGGATGACCTTTATTATGACCTTCAGAAACTGAGGTGAATTAGAGGAGGATTTTTTATGGTTATTGTAAACACTGTACCTCCGGGTTAGAAGTGTTTACACTTCTCATAACTGATCCAAGTCTGAGGATCCTTGTTTTAGAACACTACCTTTGAGGGGGTTGGGCTGTTTACAGGTTTGCAGGTACCCTTGACCACATCATACCCTGATACTTGTTTTGTTTAAGAATGCCTCACTTTGGACAGTTCTTGTGATTCAACCATGGACATGTGACTCTTTATTTGAGTCCCCCACCTTGGTTACTGGATTTCTGAACCTCCATCTGGACTTCTTGAACACCCATGGACTTATATCAAGACAGTAATCAGATCTAGCTTGATCACAAACCCTTGCATATCATTTGCATACTCATCATTTGCATCATTTAACATTTGTTTATTTGTTTTTCAGGGTATCCACATCCTATTTGGCTTGGTTTTGACCCCTTCATCTGCATAGACCCCTGTTGCCTGCATCAACTATTTTCATCATCAGCCTCAGCCTATCAGTGGCTCATCTCTAGTATCAGTCTTCATCATCAGCATTTGTTTCAGCTCTTCATCAGCAGTCATGGCACCCAAGAAGAGCAACATTTCATACCATTTCTTTGAGCCTGTGCTGACTGGCATCAGGAAGGTCCATGCACTTATCACTCCAGACCACATCCCATTATTCAGGGAGCATTATGGAGGCATCCTTGATATGGTTATGGACCTGGAACCTTCTCAGAGGAGTTTGATCCACACTTGCCTACAGTTTTATGACCCTCCTTTGAGATGCTTCACTTTCCAGAACTTTCAGTTGGGACCTCTGCTAGAGGAGTTTTCATCACTGATTGGAGTGCCTATTAGGGGTGGAATTCCCTTTAACCCAGAAATGACTTCTCCCAGCAATGGAGAAGTGGCAAAAGCACTGCACCTAGAGCCTATATTGATTCAGCAGAACATGACAACAAAGGCTGGGATCCTTGGTTTGCATCTAGACTTTCTGACTTCTCAGGCCATCCTGAAGGCCTCCTTGGGAGAATGGAAGGCAGTTTGTGCATTGTTAGCCCTCAGTATATATGGGGTTATACTTTTTGCAGATGAGCCCAAGTTTATCAGCAAGAATGCCATTCACCTTTTCCTTTTGAGGAACCCAGTACCCACATTGTTGGGAGATTTCTATTATTCTGTTCACCAGAGGAATGAGAAATAGAGAGGAAAGTTGGTGAGATGCTGTGCTCCTCTATTCCACACTTGGCTGCTCAAACACTTACCCAGGACTGATGCCTTCCTGAATCCTCACCAACAGAAGAATTGGGCTAAGAGACTCATTGCTCTGACTTCAGATGACATCAGATGGTGCACCCAGAGCACCAAGGGCAGGGACATAATCACTAGCTGTGGGCAGTATCCCGATGTACCTCTAGTGGGAGTGAAGGGTTGCATCAACTACAATCCTTTTCTATTTAAGAGACAATTGGGCTATGCTTTGGTTCACCCTCCTAGAGTGCAAGACTTGGCTGAAACCCTGTATTGTGAGATAAAGCCTAATCTAGCTGTTGTCAGACAAGCATCCTGGGCTTGGGACAACATCCAGACCAAAGGGATGGCCATTCTTGGGAGGTGCAATAATGTGGCTTCAGCTCAGTATTATGAATGGTCTCATGCTAGGGCTCAAATTTCTGGGATGCCTTTCACCATTGAGGATGTACCTGGACCATCCACAGTACCACCTCCAGCCACTGTCAGCCTGGAAGAATTTGAGAAGCTGAAGGAAAGGAATGAGAATCTGTCTCAAGCTCTAAAGAAGACCCTCTGGGAGAGGAGTGATGGTCGTCTAGACATCGAGAGGTTGGAAAAGCTTAAGGTGGAGCATCTGGCCAAGATTGAGAAAGCAGAGGACTACATCAAGAAATCAAGAGCTGGAGAACAAATATTGAAGAATGCCTGTAAGGAGGCCCAGTTTCAGAAGGCTAGGACTGATCTCTATCTAGAAGAAAGTCAAGCTAGGTGGGTCAGGATCACTGAAGCTCGCACTCAAGAAGATAAGAGAACTCAAGCCAGGATTGAGCAGTTGGAGGCCAATGAGAAGAAGCAACAGGAGGCTTTGCTGGCAGCCCAGAAGGAGATTTCAGAATTGAAGCTTAGGGTTGGTGTGAAGAGGTCAAAGGACCAAGACAGGCACAAAAAGCTGACCACTGCTATTGCCACCAGGAACCTTCTTATCAGGAACATCACAGAACACCCGGCTGGTCCTGTAACTGAAGCACTTTTGAAGGAGGTTAAGGAGGATGAGTTTGGCTTAGATGTTTGATTACTTTGCTTGTTGTTATTTCCATTTGATGTACTTTTCTTTTATGTTGTATTTTGACCCTTCAGGGGCATATGTTGTAAAAACAGACTATGTATTATTCACTATTTGTTATGTATTTGTCAGTTTGTTTTACTGAGTTTTCTTTCTCTCAAGCAACATCAAAGCATCTTCCCCAGGGTCTGGAAAGGTCAAAACCAAGAGCCAAGCCGGATACCTTGGAAAATAAATAAGCA
The DNA here is from genome assembly GCA_963966055.1 of Lathyrus aphaca. Taxonomy (NCBI): domain Eukaryota; kingdom Viridiplantae; phylum Streptophyta; class Magnoliopsida; order Fabales; family Fabaceae; genus Lathyrus; species Lathyrus aphaca. The sequence continues at coordinate 163,369 of CAWYPZ010000070.1, read as the reverse complement.
TATTGCATTGCATACTGACTATTGTTTTGTTTTGTAGGTTTTTGTTTTGTTTGTTTCTAACTCTGTTGTGCTTCAGGAATTATTGCTCGCCGTCGGGTGTTCCCTCTCAACCGTCCGCACAGGTATCCTACTCGCAACAACCTTCCTGGTATCCAAATGGACCAAGTACAGCAAGATCTGACAGAGGTCAGGACTCAGATGGCTAATGAAAGGCTGGAGATGAGAAACCAAATGACCCAATTCATGGAAGTAATGAATGGCTTGGCTCAAAGTCAAGAAAGGTTGAGGGCATTGGTAGAAAGACAAACCCCGGAAGAACCTCCTCTGGGAACTGGAGGAACAAGTAACAATGAAAGGGGTCAGCCTCATGTTAACCCACCAGTGTATGGGCCTCATCTACATCCGGAAGTCAACATCCCGGGTAATGTACAAGGAAATACTACTGGAGGAAAGATCTTACAGGAAGACCCCCAAGAAGAGCAGTTTACTGTGATGGGAGCTGGGGATGAAGTTTATGATAGGAGGTTTGATGAAATTGCTGAGAAGTTGAGATCTCTGGAGTCTCAAAATTCCCTAGGCTTTGATGTCATGGATATGGGGTTAGTGGATGGGGTAAGGATTCCCCACAAGTTTAAATCCCCGTGCTTCGAGAAGTACAATGGGACTTCCTGTCCACGAACTCACTTACAGTCCTTTCTGGGAAGACTTAAAGCATATACTATGGATGAGAAATTGTGGATGTTTTACTTTGAAGACAGTTTGACTGGGGCTTCAAGGGAGTGGTACTCTCACTTGACCAGAGCTACTATCAGATGCTGGAAGGACCTAGTTGAAGCCTTCATCAGACAGTACCAATACAATCTGGACATGGCTCCTAACAGAACCCTTCTGATGGGAATGTCTCAGTCCTCCAGAGAAAGCTTCAGGGAATATGCCCAAAGGTGGAGACAGCTTGCTGCTGCTGTCCAGCCACCCATGTCGGAAAGAGAGATGGCCGACATGTTTATGAATACTCTGCAAGGAACATATATTCATAGGCTAGCTGCCTTTTCTTCCACCAGCTTCACCGACGTAGTCATAGCTGGAGAAAGAATTGAAAGCCTTCTGAAGATGGGTAAGATTTCTGATAATGGTGCAAGTTCGTCAAGTAATCCCAGGAAGCCTTTTGTGGGACCTAGAAGAACCGGTGAGACAAATGCCATTCATGCCGGCAGGGGCAGACCTCAGTATGTCCACAGATCAGTAGCAGCTGTCACAATTCCAGCTCCAATTCCTCAGCAACCAGCATATCAACCACCACAACAACCACATTATCAACAACAAGTTCAGTATCCGCCACAAAGAGCCTACAACAACAACAACAACAACAATCAACAGCAAAGACCCTTTCAGCAAAGACCATCACAGGCAAATAGGGTGATTGACCTTATCCCTATACCTTATGCTGACTTATTGCCACAGCTTCTGAAACTCAATTTGGTTGAGTTAAGGACATTGGCACCACCAGATCCCTCTAATCTCCCAAGGAATTACGATGTCAACGCTAGGTGTGCTTTTCACTCAAATGCACCTGGCCACAATACTGAGAAATGCAGAGCTTTACAAATGAAGGTACAGGATATGGTAGATTCTAAAGCCCTCAACTTTGCACCCCCGCCAAATGTCAACAAGAATCCCATGCCCAATCATGGAGGACCAAGAATTAATGCCATCGAGGAAGACAAGCCATCTTTCTTAATCACCAGTGTTAGACAGATTCGAACACCTCTGGTAGAAATTAAAGCTCAGCTTCTAGAGTGCCAGATGTTCCCCGGGTGTGAACTCGGTTGTGATTATTGCAACATTTCGGTCAACGGGTGTGATAACTTGAGAAGCGGCATAGATGGTCTTATCAAAAGTGGTATACTTCAGATCACGACAACGACACCTACAAATCCAGCAATCCCTTTGACAACAATTCCTGACTCTTCTACAACTGCAACAACAATCATTCCGACCAATTCATCAATATCATCAACAATGGCTCCACCCCTCACTTCAACAGATCAAGTATCAACAGCCCTTTCTTCTACAACATCAGCACCCATTTATTCGGCAGAATCTTCTACAACGCCAACAGAAATTAATGAAGATATTTCAGCAGTCACCATTTACTATAACCCATCAAATGTTCCTCCAAATAACAACTTTCAACAACAAACAATGGCACCTCCTGCCAGGTCACCGGTCACCATTTACTACGATCCGCACACCATTTCAGTACCCTCCTCTGCTGTAGTCAGTCCAGTTACTATCACGGTGCCTAGACCAGTTCCATATGAAAGCAGTAATGCCATCCCTTGGCATTATGGCTCTGACCTCTACTGCAACGGGGAGAAAATCACCTTGGACTCTTCAACTTCTTCTCCACAGATTGATAATGTTGGGGGAGGCGGAGGCTTCACCAGAAGCGGACGCCTTTTTGCCTCACAATTGCAAAGACCTAATGCCGAAGCAGAAGCTGCTGCCAAAGCAAAGGGGAAGAGTGTGGTACCTGAAGAACCAGCTATCAAAGAAACTCAGAAGACATCTTTTGAGCAAGATGTAGACGAGTTTATGAGGATTATAAAGAGAAGTGATTACAAGGTGGTGGATCAGCTTCACCAAACTCCCTCAAAGATCTCCATACTATCCCTGTTAATGTGCTCTGAAGCTCACAGGAATGCATTACTGAAAGTCCTGCACGCGGCATACGTGCCAGAGGAGATCACTGTTAATCAGCTAGAAACTGTGGTGGCAAATGTCAACACCAGTCATGGACTGGGCTTTACCAATGTTGACTTAACAACTGAGGGACGTAACCACAACAAGGCTTTACACATCACTCTAGAATGTAAGGGTGCTGTTCTATCCCATGTACTGGTGGACACTGGGTCTTCACTCAATGTTCTACCAAAGAAAGCCTTGGTGAAACTGGAGTATGATGGCTTGGCATTGCGTCCAAGTAATTTGGTGGTGAGAGCATTTGATGGCTCCAAAAGATCAGTGCTAGGAGAGATTGATCTGCCTGTGATGATTGGCCCGCAGACCTTCAAAATTACCTTCTATGTGATGGACATTCAGCCGGCCTACAGCTGTTTGTTGGGTAGACCTTGGATCCATGCCGCTGGCGCTGTTACGTCTACCCTTCACCAGAAGTTGAAATTCGAGTGGGAAGGCCAGATCATCACCATCTGTGGTGAAGAAGACATCTTTGTTAGCCATCTGGCTACGTACAAGTATATTGAGATGGATGGAGAAATCCATGAAACTATGAGTCAGGGATTTGAGGCCCTGAACATAAATGAAGCATCTGTTGTACTGGGAACCTCCATGACGTCTTATCAGCAAGCCAAGAAGGTTGTTGAAGAGGGTACTGCCCAAGGCTGGGGCAAGCTGTTGCCCGTGGAAAAGAAGGAGGACAGATTTGGGTTGGGTTACAAACCAACTCAACAAGATCAATCAGAGGCTGCCAGGAAGCCCAGCTTTGTCAGCGGGGGAATGCTCACCCCGGATGCAGTGAACAACTTGGAAGATGAGTCGGAAGATGAGCGCAACCTGGAGAGCTGGATACGTCCAAGGACCCCAGGGAGCCATATCTCAAACTGGTCTTCCCAGGAAATTATAAGGGTTACTCCTGCAGAGTAATTATTATTTCCTGTATTTTTAAGCATGCATCAAGTCTTGCATCTTGCCCAAGATGTCAAGACTCATTTTGTAATCGGGCCATCTTGTAATTTTGTGCAAACAGATCAATCAATGAATATCGGACATCTTTTGCAAATGAGTCTTTTTCTTTCCCGCTCACTGTTTTTCATTTTTCTTTTTGTACAAAAATAAAATGGCAATGTTTTCCAAAATGATAACTTCATTTCACTTTTTCTAAACAAGATTAAAATCGATCACTAAAATGAACAATCTAAACCCTTGCAGAGAGTGCCTTTCAGACTGCACCGACAACAACACAACTATGACTTCGTATGACTTTGACAATCCAATCAATCAAGCTGATGAAGGGGTTGAAGAAGATTATGAGCTACCTGAAGAGCTAGCCAGGTTGTTAAGGCAAGAGGAAAAGGTTATTACTCCTCATCAGGAGGAGGTCGAAACGATTAATCTTGGTACGGATGAAGATGTGAAAGAAGTTAAGATCGGGGCCTGCCTGCAAGATTCAGTAAAAGAACAACTGATTGACATGCTTCGTGAGTATGTGGATGTGTTTGCTTGGTCTTATCAGGATATGCCAGGGTTGGACACCGACATTGTCATGCACAAGCTGCCTTTGAAAGAAGACTGCCCGCCAGTAAAACAGAAGTTGCGCCGTACTCGCCCAGATATGGCAATGAAGATTAAGGAAGAGGTACAAAAGCAATGGGACGCCGGGTTCCTTGCTGTGACTAGCTATCCGTCGTGGGTTGCTAATATTGTGCCTGTGCCTAAGAAAGACGGCAAGGTGAGAATGTGTGTGGATTACCGGGATCTGAATAGAGCCAGCCCGAAAGACGACTTCCCTTTACCTCACATTGATGTATTGGTTGATAATACGGCTCAGTTCTCGGTGTTCTCCTTCATGGATGGATTTTCAGGATACAATCAGATCAGAATGTCACCTGAAGACATGGAGAAGACAACTTTCATCACACCCTGGGGCACGTTCTGTTATAAGGTGATGCCATTCGGACTGAAGAATGCTGGTGCAACTTATCAACGGGCTATGGTAACATTATTCCACGACATGATCCATAAAGAAATTGAATGTTATGTGGATGACATGATTGCCAAGTCCCTCACGGAAGAAGACCACCTGGTAAATCTGTTGAAGTTATTCAAGCGTCTGAGGAAATATCAACTGAAGTTAAACCCCAACAAGTGCACATTCGGGGTACGGTCTGGTAAGCTGCTGGGATTTATTGTAAGTGAGAAAGGGATTGAAGTTGACCCTGATAAAGTTAAAGCCATTCAAGAAATGCCTGCACCGAAGACTAAGAAAGAAGTTCGGGGTTTCTTAGGTAGATTGAACTACATTTCAAGGTTCATATCTCACCTTACAGCAACTTGTGAGCCTTTGTTCAAGCTGTTAAGAAAGGAACAAACGGTCAGGTGGAACAAAGACTGCCAGAGGGCTTTTGACAAAATCAAGGAGTACTTGCAAGAACCTCCAATCCTGATGCCTCCAGTTGAAGGAAGACCTCTAATCATGTACTTGACAGTATTAGAAGAGTCAATGGGGTGTGTGCTGGGCCAACATGACGAGTCTGGTCGAAAAGAGTATGCAATATACTACCTAAGCAAAAAGTTTACCGACTGTGAACAACGTTATTCACTGCTCGAGAAAACTTGCTGTGCTTTAGCGTGGGCTGCTCGCCGACTAAGGCAGTATATGTTGACCCACACTACTTTATTGATATCAAAGATGGACCTAGTTAAGTACATTTTTGAGAAGCCAGCACTTACCGGACGGGTTGCAAGATGGCAAATGATCCTCACAGAATACGACATCCAGTACACATCTCAGAAAGCCATCAAGGGCAGTGTATTGTCTGATTATCTTGCTGAGCAACCCATTGATGATTACCAGCCTATGAGATTTGACTTCCCTGATGAAGGCATCATGTTCATAAAAGCAAAAGATCATGAAGAGCATGTTCACACTGAAGGGCCTGACCCGGAAGAAGAATGGACTATGATGTTTGATGGGGCTTTTAATATGAATGGTCGTGGTGTTGGTGCAGTACTCATTACACCCAAGGGAGTTCACATGCCTTTCTCGGCAAAACTCACCTTCAACTGCACTAACAACGAAGCTGAATACGAAGCTTGTATTATGGGTCTTGAGGAAGCCATTGACCTCAGGATCAAGACTTTGACTGTGTTCGGAGATTCAGCTCTGGTAGTTAATCAAACCAACGGCAAATGGTACACCCACCAAGATCATCTGATACCTTACAGGGATTATACAAGGAGGTTGTTGACTTTCTTTACAACGGTCAAGCTTGAGTATATCCCCCGAGACGAGAATCAGTTTGCAGATGCCCTTGCTACCATTTCATCCATGATCAAAGTTCAAGCTGCCAACTTTGTGCCTCGGATCTTAGTATCCAGACTTGACAGACCAGCATATGTATTTACAGTAGATATTGCCAAAGATGATAAGCCTTGGTTCCATGACATTAAGAGCTTCTTGGAGGATCAAACATACCCACCTGGGGCATCTTCCAATGATAAGAAGACTTTGAGAAGGCTTGCTGGTAGTTTCTTCCTGAATACTGATGGTTCCCTGTACAAGAGAAACTTTGATATGATACTCCTCAGATGCGTTGATAGAACAGAAGCAGACTTGTTGATGCACGAAGTACACGAAGGATCCTTTGGTACCCATGCTGGAGGGCATGCAATGGCTAAAAAGTTGCTAAGATCAGGTTATTACTGGATCACAATGGATGCCGACTGTTGTGCCTATGCCAGAAAGTGCCATAAATGCCAGATCTATGCGGATAAAGTGCATGTACCTCCGAATACTCTGAATGTGATGTCTTCACCTTGGCCTTTTGCTATGTGGGGCATTGATATGATTGGCAAGATTGAACCGACTGCTTCAAATGGCCACAGATTCATCCTGGTAGCCATTGATTACTTCACCAAGTGGGTTGAAGCAGCTTCTTATGCAAATGTTACAAGGCAAGTGGTAGCCTGATTCCTGAAGAGAGATATCATCTGTCGGTATGGAGTGCCCGAGCGAATCATTACTGATAATGGTTCCAACTTAAACAACAAAATGATGGCAGAGCTATGCCGAGACTTCAAAATCCAACACCACAATTCTTCTCCTTACAGGCCAAAGATGAATGGCGCTGTTGAGGCAGCTAACAAGAATATCAAGAAGATTGTGCAGAAGATGGTAGTCACCTATAAAGACTGGCATGAGATGCTACCATTTGCCTTGCATGGGTACCGTACATCAATCAGAACATCCACTGGGGTAACACCGTATCAGCTTGTGTATGGTATGGAGGCAGTCCTACCTGTTGAAGTTGAATTACCCTCCCTACGGGTACTAATGGATGTTAAGCTGAACGAAGCAGAATGGGTCCGATCCCGATACGAACAACTAAGTCTGATTGAAGAGAAGAGATTGGCTGCAATCTGTCATGGGCAGCTGTATCAGAAAAGAATGAAGAAAGCCTTCGATCAGAAAGTCAGGCTCCGAGAATACCAAGTAGGAGACCTTGTGCTGAAAAGGCTCATCCCTCCTCATACAGACCACAGGGGCAAGTGGACTCCGAACTATGAAGGGCCATTCGTAGTAAAGAAAGTTTTCTCTGGTGGAGAACTGATGCTCAGCACTATGGATGGTGAAGACTTCCCGTCCCCTGTGAATTCAGATGCAGTTAAAAAATACTTCGCATAAAATGACCCGCTGGACATGAAAACAGAATGTAAGTCCAGGCAAAAATAGGGCATCCCGGCGAGTCAAAAATAGAATAAAAGACTCGGGCAAAAATAAGGGAAAATAAATGAAAAAAATGTACACCCGCTGAGTTGAAAAGCCACATTGGACGACTCAGGCAAAAATGGGTATCCCGATGGATCGAAAACCCGAAAGGGCGATTCATGCAAAACAAGGGAATAAGCGAACAACTACATTCTGAATTCGTCTGTATCATTTACGACTTGGTAAGCTTCGAAAGGGTCAAGCTTCATTCAGAATTAGCCTTCTTCAGAAAGCAAGATGAGAATAACGTCAAAAGTTATACAAGTCATAGCAAAGGGAAGCTCCTTGAAGCGTCATCAACATTGCCAACATCTTTTGTTTCTCAATTTGTAACAATCTCCTCATTTTAGGGGATTTGTTTCTATAACTGTATCTTGCCAATTCAGGGAACATGAATTAATAAAATCAGATTTTCAGTCATGTTTCGTCTCGTACATTTTATTTTCGTTTGCAAAATGTCTGATGTCTTTAAGATACTGATTGCATAAATACAGATGCTTCTCTTCCAAAAAATACGTGCTTGCAGGAAATATACTTACTCCCGGGAGTGTCTAAACTCCTATGATGGAATCCGGTAAGGGATACCTCGGGATTACTTGTGCGTTTCTCTGTCTTTTCAGGATTTGCAGGTATTCAAAGCGCAACATGGGGCATGAAAGCTTCACCCCAGCAAGCTGGCAAATCATTATCTACTCAGTCTGTCTCACAATTAGCACCAGAGATGCTTTATCCCCAGCGGAGTTGCCGGTCACCTTTCCTCCTCAGCCAAGTACAAAAGCCAGGGAACCATCTCCCCACAGAGTTCCAGTCTCCATCCAGAAGAGCAACGCCTGAAGATCTCACAACAAAGTAATAAAAGCTTCTACAAACCCCAGCTGGGTCCCTCATTACCAAGATAGGTCTATCAATGACCTACTTCCCCAAGCAGAGTCATATATGTCAGATCCATCAATGATCACATCCCCAGCTGGGATGTCCACTCCAAACAGATTAGCCAGAGATCTCCTCAGCAACGGGATCCGAATCCCAGATCGGTATCTTTGCATAATCATAGCATTCGCATCATACTCTTCCCGCAGAGCGTAGCATTCCGTTTAACACAGAGAATTACGGCAAAAATCAAACATATTGCATAATCATAAGCCATGTTCTGAATCAGACACTCGTAAATACTGACAATCCAACAACGATATACAGAGAACTCTCCAAATTCCCCGGCAGAAAGCCATGACATGTGCCTTACACTCATAAATACGAATGCACACTCTTTTTGGCACCCGTCCGTGTCATCAGTCCCCAGTGAAGTCGCCCGAGCATTCTTTACAAACAGACACTTATATATTGCAGATACTTCTTGACACCCGTCCGTGTCATATCCCCAGTAGAAAGCCAAAGCGTCCTATTTGCACTCACAGATACATATACTTATACAAATTCCCTGACACCCGTCCGTGTCACCTTCCCCAACATAGCTACCTAAACACTTTGTAAATCATATACTTGTTTATAGTACACTTTTTGACACTCGTCCGTGTCACTCTCCCCAGCAAGTTAAACACTCCTGTACACCACTCATACTTATTACTCCTGTTTCACTCATACAGATACTCGTCCGTATCTTTTATACACCGCTTATATCCCTTCAGATTCTACACTCGTCTGTGTTCTTTGTTAACCAGTTGATACTCGTCCGTATCATCATCTCAGAACATGCGTCAAGCGTTTGTTTCTACCTGATACTCGTCCGTATCATAGTCTTAAGGATGCTCGTCCGCATCTTTAATCCATACACCATGTCAAACACTCATGTCTTCTTGAATTTAGACACTCGTCTGTGTCTATTATTCCCCAGAAGAATCCCCGCAGAATCAATACTCGTCCGTGTTCTTCGTTAACCAGTTGGTACTCGTCCGTATCATCATCTCTAAACATGTGTCAGCCTTTGTTTCTACCTGATACCCATCCGTATCATAGTCTTAAGGATGCTCGTCTGCATCTTTAATCTATACACAGTACCCAAACACTGATACCTCTCATTCCTCGGATATAGACACTCGTCCGTGTTTACTTGGCCCAGCAAATCCCTGTGAACTGTTTCCTTTCTATCTGACATTCGTCCTATGTCATGATACCCGTTTGGCAGCCGTACCCTGCTAGGTGAGCGTCCCTCGCCTTTGATGACCGTCCCTCATCCTTTCCCCAGCGGAGTCTCTATTCATTAGAACCCCTTTCCATCCAACATTCGTCCTATGTCGTGATTTTTAGCAGCCGTCCCCTGCTAGGTGACAGTCCTTCACCTCTTGATGATCGTCCTTCATCATTTTATCCGATGGCCGTCCCCATCGTTGATCTTGTTATCTGACATTCGTCCTATGTCATGATAAACCCCAAGAGCAGCCGTACCCTGCTAGGTGATCGTCCTTCACCTCTTGATGATCGTCCTTCATCATGCTTATCCGATGGCCGTCCCCATCGTCGACCTTTTTATCCGACATTCGTCCTATGTCGTGGTACGTTCGGCAGCCGGACCCTGCCCGGTGATCGTCCTTCACCTTAGATGACCACCCCTCATTTTATCCCCAATAGAGCAGCCGTCCCCTGCTAGGTGATCGTCCTTCACCTTTGATGACCGTACCTCATCATTTATTCACCTATAATCCCCAGAAAGTCTTATAGCTTTATATTGATGGTCGTCCCCATCATAATCTCCTTTATCCCCAGCTTGTCGGTCGTCCCCATCATTGCTCTTTCCCCAGCAGTCGTCCTCTGCTCGACGGTCTTCCTCCGTCGCCTGCACTTTGTAATATACTTTATTTTTCTTTACAATCTATATCCCTTTTCTTCTTCATTCTGTGAGTGCAAAATTTTGGACTGTCTCTGGTATTCAACCACAAGTTATCTTGTTTGCCTGTTAAGCCGTTGCTTACATCCTACACAGCTAACTCATGTTTGAATAGGGGCAGCTGTAAACACCCCAAATTTTCCCTCACCCATTTCACCATGGCTTGTGATCTTTTCATATGCATAAATTCAATCATAGCATCTCATACCACATCTTTGATTCACTGCATTGCTTCTAAGTCATCTGCACCTAGGGTTTGTGATCTGAGCTATCCAAGGGCTATTTGAGCCACTCCAAAGGTCATAAATCACTTCAAAGGGGTCCATGTATGTTCAAGCATCATATTGTATCCTCTCAAAGTCAAGAAAGTCAAAGAATCACAAGAACTGAGAATGGCATGGAAGCAGAGCCATGTTTAACTGCACAGATGACCTAGAATTAGGGTTTTGATTTCAGAGGCCATAACTCCAAATTTTTTGGTCATTCTTGTTTCTATTGGTCTCTATATGTTATAAGGATCATGCATATCAAGTTTCATGAAGAAATTCCATGGGGAAGGCATCTGATCAAGGGATGACTTCTTGAGCAAGTCAGTACAAAATCAGGGCATCTGAGGCCCCCAATGACCCAACCAAAGGGTGTTCTTCATCATTTTGAATGTGTATGATCTTTATTTGATCATAGAAGATGTTAGAAGTTCACAAAATTGAAGGATTTCAAGTCATTTGCAAAGTTGCCTTTTTGGGAAAATGACTTGTAATGGAAACTTGCCATTTTGGGAAACTTTTTCAACCCTTGCTTTTTGATTCAAAAATGCTTCAAATGGGAAAAATTTGGTCATGAAAGTTGTAGAATGGATCATTCCCTTTTCAAAAAGTACAAGAACTCATTCTAATTCATTTTGGATCAAAAGTTATGGCTTGTCAAAGTTGGGGGAAATCACATAATTTCAAGTTTTCTACCAAAGAGGCATTTTGGAAAATGATATGATCAAGCATTCCAAAGACTTCAAATGTGCACAAACTCATTACAACATACTCACATGACCTCTAAAGATCAGAATTGGCCCAAGAATATTGCATTTTGGTGCCTTGAACTTCATGAATTTCCAAAAGGGGCAAAGATGTATCAACTTGCAAAAACTCATGAAGCCATGCCTCTACTTGTTACAGCTCATAGAATCTGATCCACATGAACTCCATGATCTCTGCTGAGCCCAACCATGCCCCTATCACAACCTCACACTTGCCCATACCTCAAGTACACCTAGACTTGACTTTTTGCATAAAGACCCATACCAATCACAATAGGGCACAACCACTCCACAGACCTATCCATGAGTGATAAGTGGACCAAAGGCAAGCCATAACACACAAGAACACAAGCTGAAACCTCAGATTGCCATAGTTATCAAAAATCCTCCAACTTGCAAAACCTTTCGAAACTCTCAGCTCACTCAACCAATCTTCAAACAAACTTCACCATTGATCTCAAAATTCCTTCACTGATCATCCCTGACCCTTCACTTTGCCCTAAAACTCCCTGAAATCAAAACACGATTTCCTCCCCTCTCTGAACAGAACCCCATCAATCTCTCAAACTAGCCCAAATAAACTCCAAACAAGCCTTGCAAACATCTGAGGGAAGTCATTAGAGTTGATTGGAAGCAAGGAAGCAGGCTGAAAGCTCCAAACTGAAAGCTTCACTTCAGGTAGCTTCAAAAATTATTTTTTCCAGAAACCTTGTTTTAAGTTACTAAAATGATCTACATGTTCCCCTGATTGTTTTGCACTTTGTACTTTTGAAAATGATTGAGTATTGAGCATGTATTGCATCTCTGAAAGTTTGGCCATTTTTATGTTTTTGATTCGAATCTTGGTTTTAAGTGAAAAGAAATGAATTTTGAGGGTAGATTCATGTTTAGGGAGATGGAGAGGTTTGATCTGGAGCTTTACAGCTCTTAAAATGACCAGGAGAGTGAGTTTGAGTTTTCTCAGGGAGGATGTCACCGGAGCTCTTCTCCGGTGACCTGAAAGTGATTAGGACTTTAAATGCGTTTAGGGCAAAGTTTAAATGTGGACCCTTGATCTGGCTGACTTTTGTTGACTCCCGCGCGTTTCAATGGCCTGGATCTTTCATTAAAACCCTAATCTCACTTAATTAATTTAATTAATCCAGTTTAATTTAATTGGCCCAGTTTGAATGAGAGCCGTAGGATAGCGCGCCAGTCTTTGCCTCCACTCCCAGTTTGAATGTCAGCCTCAGGATGCGCTGACTTTCTTTCTTGTTCATATTTATTTTATTTTCTTATCATTTATTTTAAAATAGCTAAAATCATTAAAATATTATGAAAATTTTTGTCAAGGGTTCCATGAATTTTCAGAACATAAAAATATTTTTACTATTATTTTTTTGCATAAAATTTGTATTTTTAAAATATTTAAATGTTTATTTTAATTAATTAATGGGAATTAATTAATTAAAATACCATTTAGGTACTTAAAAATTACCAAAAAATTCACATAGCATTTAAAAACATTTAGAAACATTGTCCAACTCTCAAACCAAATTTCTTTTTTGTTCTTGATGCCTTTTGATCATTTTCATTGGATTTAATTTCATTTCAAGGCAATATTTTATGTCAAACTTCAAAAATTTCTTTCTGCCTAACCATTGAGAATTGGATAATGATTCTTTTTGCATTGCATCTTGCATAACATGTAGTTTATAGGATAAAATTGGTTTTAATTGATCTTGCATTTTCATTTTGTTTAGCATTTTTCTTGTTGAAGTACCCCAAAACCCTAGCAATCTTAGGAAATTCATAACTTTCAATGGGTTAAGAGTTGGATCCTCTCCTTTGGGCAGTGAGTTTGTATAGGTTTAGGGTATCTTTGATTGCATTTTCAATTTTTTATCATGTCATTTGCTTCTGGTTTTGAATTTTTTCTTTGTATGGTGCATGAAACCCTAATTTGTGCCTTCCTTTGCATCCCTCTTCCATTTGCTTGCATAACATGACTTGCCATGACATTTTGTGCATTCATTTGATTCATAATACATCTTATGACATATTAGAATCATGTTTGACCATTGCATCTTTCATTTGCCATGTTGAATGTCCATTGCACTTCATAACTTTCCATGTACATTCTTGGTTCAATACATGCCTCATTTGCATCCTTATGCTTACTTCATCATTCTCATTGCCTTGTCTCATGTTTGCATTATCTCTTAGCATCATTAAAATCATGTTTATGCTCCTGGTTTTGGTTTTCATCATGACATTTCATCTCATTTGCATTGCATTTCATTTCTTATACTAACATTTCAGGTGGTAAGTTGTTTGAGGAGTGAATTTGCCTTCACTCCTCATAATCTCTTTTCATCTCTTACATACTTCCCTTGCTGCATTTTTTATGTGTATTGGATTGAGCTTGCTCATTCTTGTTCATCCTACTTTCTTCCTTCAAGCAACTTGTCTTCTTAAGTGAAGCAAGTTGTTTTGCTTCTCTTTGCTTCTTGATCCTTTCATCTGCTTCCTTCCTGGTGGTTTCTTTGAAGATTTCTTTCTTAAGCCTCATTAACCCTAGGAATGAACAAGCATGATAATAATTAGGGTTTTATTAGTCCCCCATTTAGCTTTTACCTTTGTGTCTTCTTTGAGTCTTCTCTCCTCATCTCATAATCAGGGACTAAACCCTAAAGGCTTTAAGGCTTTGTGATTAAGCTTATGCCTGCATCCTTCTATTAGGATGGAGTGTATAACTTTAATCCTAAGTGTTAAACCCTTAATGTGTTTAAATCCTTTAATTAATTCATTTAATAATCATCAAGACATCAAGCTTGTAACTTGGGCCTTGCATTAGGGTTCTAATTCTTCCTTAACTGGTTAAGAAGGACTAACCCTAGTGTTAATGGACAAGTCCCCCTCAAGTTGTCTTACAAACCATAAAATTCACTTCTTCATCTTATCATTAACTAAAATCCACTTAATAAAGGCTTTGTTTTGTCATGAGGTTAATCCCTAACCATGGATTAAGTTGAGGAGTCTTTCTCAGCTTAAATGTTCTCATCTATTATCCTTCTATTAGGATGGTGTAATGAGTCCATTAAATCCTTGATTATGGCTTAAATTCATTACTTAACACTAAACAAAAACAACAAAAACATTTAATTAATCACAAGTAGGTTAATGATCTAAATCCTACATCATGGTGATTAAGTGTGAGATGCTGACTTCACACTTAAGGTATTCTCATTACCCCTAATCAGAGGGAAGATGTGATGAGTTTACTAACCCATTGGTTTAGGCTTAAGCTCATTTTCTTATGACAAACTTTCAAAAACAATAAAAGACTGAAAACACAAAAAAACAAACAATAATCGTCTCCTCCGAGATTCTTTTCTCATCTCATTCACTCATAAACGAGAACTTGCTTCTTCCGTCTAATGCAAGACAGTTTGCACCTGAGCCAGACAGGTCATACACTTGAGCATAGACAAGTAAGCAGTTCATCAGTCAATTCATCTTTCAGTCTCTTTGAGTCGAACTACGGTGTTCTGACTTCCTCATTGCACGAGAGGATACGTAGGCATAACTTAACAGTTATCGAACAAAAGTCTTTGTATATCCCCCTCTTTCCAGCATCATTCTTCAAGCCTCATGATCTTGAGAATTTCACTTTTATTCTTGCACTGACACTTCACTTATGCACTCCACTTTTCTTTTACACTGACACTTGCTTTCTTTCCAGCTATGATACACAAGTTGCACTAACACTACCCCTTTAAAACACAAATCTTTTAAGCGTGGATCCCGTCGAGTACGGCGGACAATCTGGGTGCTAATACCTTCCCAGGTTGTAACCAACCCCCCTTCTCAGTCTCTCTGGTTCGCGACCGTCTTGTCCATATCTTTCCTAGGTTTATGCAGCATTACCTTTCCTTCGGGATAAAAATTCCTATCTGGCGACTCTTTTCTTTTCTCCTGAGTTCACCCCTGTGTGTTCTCTTCCTCTTTCGCCGACCGTTCGCGTCCGTACCCCTTCTGACCTTAGGTGTCATTTGGTGGGAGCGACAGTTAGGTACCCAAATTGCTTTGGGTCCTTGATAGTTAGTACCCTTTTTAACCCACACATAATGGCCTTTTGCAACACTAAAATTACGAACATAACAAGCATTAGGTGTGGGATTTAATTCTACAATAGAAGCAAGTTGGTTCAAAGTTACTTCTAGATCTAGGAACATACACTTTTCTCTTAACAGACTTTTTCTTTTTAGGATGTTGTTGCACAACTTTAGGATTGTTTACTTTCTCTTCAGGAATTTGGTCACTAGACCTAACAAATATGGTTTTATTGGAACTTGGTTTAGAGAACTTAGAATATCCTAGTCCACTCTTATCATTAGAATATCTTTGTTGCCTTATGATTTCTTCCAAGCCAATTTGACCTTTCTCATATCTTTCAATAACTCTTTTAAGTTGAACAATTTGAAACGAGAGAGATTCACAATTCTTTCAAACAAAATTTTGTTTTTCACTCATCACTTTTTGTTTTTCATCTTCAACATATTTTTCTAATGCAATGTTCTTTTCTTCTAGAGATGAAATTTGTTTCTTTTGAGATGATATAGTTTTATACAAATTTTTGCATTCGTTTAACAATTCATCAATAACATCTTGTGCAACATTACCATAAATAGAAAAGTTACTACTAACCTCATCTTTTTCATCATCAGAGTGGTGTGAAGCCATTAGAGCCATATGCGCATATTCATCGCTTTCCGATTCTGATGAGGAACTTATCTCGTTATTTTCCCAAGCAATGTACGCCTTCTTGTTCTTGAAGTCCTTTTTGCCTTAAAATCCTCCTTTCTTTGGAAGTTTTGGGAAATCCGGTTTTATATGGCATTGCTTTCCACATTCATAACACGTAACATCTTGCATTTATTTGGGTGCCTCCTTTTTCCTAAAATGTCTATTCTTTTTAGCATAAAGGTATTTTTTATTGAAAAACTTACCAAACTTTTTCACAAGAAGCATGAAATTCTCATCTTCCGATGTGTCATCATCTTTATCTTCTTTTGATTCAACTTTCAAGGCAATTCCTTTAGATTTCTTTTCTTGATTTTAATGTTTCTCAAGCCTTCCAAGTTCTAACTCATGTTCTTGAAGCTTGCCAAATAAATATGTGGATGTCATCATTGAGAGGCTTTTCTTTTCCGAGATAGCCTTTACATTCGGTTGCCATTCTCTTGTTAAGGATCTTAAGACTTTGATATTTAGATCATCATTTGTAAAAGTTTTTCTAAGGGCAATCAAATGATTCGTTAGGTGAACAAATATCTTATGTAACGCAACGATGGATTCACCGGCTGCATCCGAAACATTTCATACTCATGACTCAACGTATTTAACCTTGATCTTTTCACTTCGGTGGTTCCTTCATGCGTCTCTACTAAAGTGTCCCATATTTGTTTTGTCGTTTTACATTGCGAGATGCGGAAGAATTCATCCATACTCAATGCACTTTGAAGAATATTTAAAGCATTATTTTAATTCAAGATTCTTTTCTTATCATCTTCATTTAGTGCACTTTTTGTCTTATCGGAGCCTTCACCATTTATCACTGTGATCGGAACATGCGGACCATTTTCAACCGTTTCCTATATTCCTTCTCCTTGTGCTTCTAGATGTGCTTTCATTCTTATTTTCCAAAAGTCGAAGTATTCTCCTGAGAATAGTGGAGGCTTGTGACTACTTCCACCGTCTTTGAAAACCGGGTTTGAATTTGCAGAAGCCATACTGGATCTGTAGGAACAGGTTACCTATAACCTGCTCTGATGCCAAATGTAAGTTGAAAGAGTGCCTAAGAGGGGGTGAATTAGGACTTAGATAATTTTTCGGAATTTTTGACGGTAGTTTGATTTTACTATCCTAAGATTTCAGTGTGATAAAAGCAATAAAAACAGAAAGTAAAGAACACCAGGAATTATACAGGTTCCCCTCACAGATTGAGAGTACTCCAGTCCCCTTTCAACATGAAAGAGTTTTCCACTATAATGTTAGATTTCCTAGCCAAGACAATTCTAACAACCAAGAATAATACTCTTGGATTTACATAAGTTTAAAGTCCTACCGATAATTAATATCTCACAAAAGGACCTCTTGTATCCACAATATGGATAACAAGGATAAAGCTTTACAATCTACTCTTTATCAATCTAAAAATAAGTTGTAATCAATATATCATAAATCTGAATTTTGTATGAGTGCTGAATATTTGATCTTCAATGAATCACTCTAAAGATTGATCTTCAATGAATCACTCTCAATATTGATCTTCCCCTTTTAAGAACAATCACTCTTATAATGTTTATACATTTGTTCGACACAAGAAGAATGAAACTAATGCAAGGTGTATGAAGGTTTATGTGAAGAAGTTTCACTTATAAATGTTTGAAGAACACTTAATATGAAAATGTAATATTTTGAGAATAATGATTGTTTGAAAGATTATAGAAAAGGAGGTAATTTAAAATATGGACAAAATGTCCTTTAAAAAGTGCTAAAACACCTCTACAAACCATTGTAAACAATGAAGAGATGCCATGCTTCAAGATGAAAAGAATAGAAAAAAGTATGCTGAAAAGTTACAATTTTTCGCCTCTGGATGCAGTGGTAACCGGTTACACACCATGTGTTAATCGGTTACTTGCTTGCAACGTTCTATAATTTTTGAAAATTTGAACTGAGTAACCGGCTATCATGTGGTGAGTAACCGGTTACTTGAGTCCAGTTTTGAAAAATGCTAAAAACAGAAGCAGCAAATCAAAGTTTTTGAACATTTTTTAAGTAATCATGGCATGAATGAGGACCTATGTGAACACTTGTATACAAATTAATTTAGATATGATTGATTTATACCTTTGATCAATTTATTGAGCAATTTTCCAATATTTGAACCAATTTGCATTCATGTTCAATCTTCATTGTCTTTGTACCAAGCCTTTTTTAGCTTCACTAAAATATTGTAATGACATTGTTGTCTTCATCAAAATCATTGAGAAGACATGTCTTTACAAAAGTCAGGAATTATCCACTCAAGGATAGATAGATTTCAGTGTGGTGTTGCAAAGTAGGATATAGGTTGTCTACTCAAACTTGAAATTGTTATCAAGTATATGAGAGCATGGAAATCTTGTTTTTTAAGGTTGAAATTATCAAAGTGACATGATAAGTTTAAAACTGTCAAGGCTGAAACTAAAAAAGTTGGATTATCAACTAGATGTCTTGTCAAATGTTCTGACCTCAATCTACACATCAAGATAATTTTACTAAGGAAGTTAGCTATTTGAGGTTAAGTGATCGTCTCAGGAAGGGAAGTTTTTGGTAATTCAATAATATTCTTTCATGCAGATTGCAGGAGCTACAAGAATGAGAGATATTACATGTTCTAGTCTTGGGGTATCTAAGACATCTTACAATTGGAGTAGGAGGAATATGCAACTTGAAGATCAAGCTTCATTGGTGAATCATAAAGATTTTAGAACTCTGAAGGAAGATGAGTTAGCCAAATTGTGGAATTTGGTTATTCTCAAACATGAACCCAAGGAGTGGGCTTGAAACTAATTAATCTTGTGCATAAGGGTATGTTTGTTGAAGATTAAAAGAAGAACTGGTTCAAATTATATCTTGGAGCTTGTGGCAGAAGTTCTAAGAAACTGAAGATGACTGTGGTAGTTATGGAGAGTTTATTTCTCTCTATGACGGTCTAAGATCTTGAAGATCAACTTGGTGAAGTTGTACTATATGGAGATTTTCTGAGTCATGAAGATAGCAAGGTATGCATCTAGAACCATTGAGTATGGTGTTTGTGATACATGGAGGTTGTCCTAACTAATGTTAGAACATTATCCGGTCTAAGAAAAGTTTGGAATAAGAAGTATTTTCACTTATCAAACGGGATAGTGATGAGAAAAGAGGTAACTTATGTCTAAAGTATATCTTTGGTTGATCGAAAAGAAAAAGTCTTGGACTCTAATGAGCTCATATTATGAAAGATGATATTCACCAATAAACTCAGAAGTGCTCAATCTTGCCATACGAGAGAATGATGAGATGAAGATATTCACATATTAGATGGTGGGTAACTAGTACTTTGACTCATGAGATTAGAGTGCTCATGGAGAGATGGTTATTTTGCAACAAGTCCTCAAGACATAAGTGGATCATATGGAGCAAGCAACTCAAGAACTTCATCGAGACCAGAATTCTAATGTATTCAGAATACATGTGAAAAGAGATCGATGATGTAAGATAGAAGAACAAAGGAATTATCAACTGTGATATGGTTGGGATTCCTAGCATACAAAGATGATTGGATCTCTATGCAATCAAGGTGATTGGATCAATGGAGATGACTAATGTCCTATGTGATGTTGAAACATCTTGAAATAAATATTTTATGTTTATCAGCTTCTTTATCAAGAATGATGGGACCTTCCAAATACTCATGAGTCTAGAAAGAATTATGACAGTTTGGTTCTATGAATTCGGATAATGCATTGATATGCTCAGGGGGAGTGTAATAAATAGTGGTAGTTGATCCCAATTCAAGAGTATGTTGATTCTGATGAAGAAGAGGGATTACTTATGAGTAATAAAAAGAGTTGAACTTCTAATCAAGATGTAATAGTCAAAAAATGCATAAGCTTTTTGAAAGTCAATTAGGTTGTGAAGGAATGAAGAGCCTTGGATTGAGGATACTGGAGTTGTTGGTTATTTTTCAAGCAAAGAAAAAGTAAAGAAGACAATTTCTGACAAAATATTAGGACATCACTCAGAACTTGGTTTTCTTTTTATAAGTGGTTGAGATATCGAGTACGTGTCAGGAAGACATGTAAAACATGATTTTTGACCATGCAGGAGTATTTATTGGACCCTTAATTTCAAGGAGAAACAATCCAAAGTGAATAAATACAAAAAGAATAGTTTATGGACAGTGTGAAATAAATAAGAATCTCTCAAAATTGTCTTGAAATATGCACAATCAGTTATGCTGAAGTTTTCCTCCTCAAATAACGTCCTCATTGGCCAAGACCATTATTGTTATTCCTGAATCGATATTTCCAAAGGTTTTGCTCAGATATAAATAGGGGTGTTTTTTTCCTTCATTTTCCTTCACATAAGAGTTCTTATGAGTACTCGGTGTATGGATTTTGTTTGTCTCTGGGTGAATCCTTCTTGGATATGGGTGTGTTTTGGTTCCTTTTGTCAAGTTTTGGCTAAAAAGGGGGAGAATAGTCTATTATTGAGTCTTTTATTGTCGTTGAGTCTCTGGTTTCCGGTTGGTTTACAAAGATGTTTGAAAAGATGTTCTAACATCTTGGTCTTAGTCCCTTCTTGTGTTTTATGATTTGAGTTTTGAACATAGTTGTGTCATCTTTTTTGAGTTACCCACGTTGGCTAGTGGCTTCTAAGAAAAGCATTATTTTTACCTGTGGTAAATAGAGTCCTAGGTTGAGGGGGGTGTTGCATCACTTTCTCCAAGGGCTGGGATATTAATTAAGTGGTGTTTGATGATAATGAGTGTCTAAATTGTTAACTTCCTCATGTACACCGATATATGGATTGATAAATTTCAAGATTAGTCATCTGATTGAAGAGACTGAAGGGTAAAGAGAATCCTGGGGTTTTGTGCAAAAGAAGTTTTAGCCAAAATTTATCAAAGGGGGATATTGAAAGCTCTAAATATTTTTCTTAAATTTTGGTAAAACTTAAGTGATGAATAAGATGTTGAACAAGATATCCTAACATGAGGTTTTGATATCTTTGTCTGTTACAAACACATTTTGTAGAAAGTCTGTTTTGAAGATTTGAAGATATTTTATCTACAAACAATCAACGCATAAATCAAGGAATAGTTGGTTGGATTATTCAAAGCACATGGATAACAAAAGATTATAAATAGAAGTCCTAGACCTAGGGCATAATAACTAATCCTTGTAACACTTTTGTAAAAGTAGAAAATAAGGTTTTAGGGTTTTGAAAGTCATTGGCTTTCTTATATTGTAAGTCACTCTTTGTATCGGTTGGATACAATGAGGTAGACATAGTTGTTGATACATATTCAGAAACCATTAGGTAATGAATTTTATATTGTTCTTCGATGAAGATTTGAAGCATATCCAATGTGTAAACACCCCAAATTTGCCCTCACCCATTCACACCATGGCTTATGATCTTTTCATATGAATAGTTCAATCATAGCATCTCATATTGCATTTTTGATTCACTGCATTGTTCCCAAGTCATCTGCATCTAGGGTTTGTGATCTGAGCCATCCCTGAGCCACTTGAGCCACTCCAAAGGTCATCAATCACTTCAAAGGGGTCCATGTATGTTCAAGCATCATATTGTATCCCCACAAAGTCAAGAAAGTCAAAGAATCACAAGGACTGAGAAAGGCATGGAAGCAGAGCCAGGTTTAACTGCACAGATGACCTAGAATTAGGGTTTTGGTTTCAGAGGCCATAACTACAAATTTTCTGGTCATTCTTGTTTCTATTGGTCTCTATATGGTATAGGGATCATGCATATCAATTTTCATGAAGAAGTTCAATGGGGAAGGCATCTGATAAAGAGTTGACTTCTTAAGCAAGTCAGTGTGAAATCAGGGCATCTGAGGCCCCCAATGACCCAACCAAGGGGTGTTCTTCATCATTTTGAATGTGTATGATCTTTCTTTGATCATAGAAGATGTTATAAGTTCACAAAATTGAAGAATTTCAAGCCATTTGCAAAGTTGCCTTTTTGGGAAAATGACTTGTAATGGAAACTTGCCATTTTGGGAAACTTTTTCAACCCTTGCTAATTGATTCAAAAATGCTTCAAATGAGAAAACTTTGGTCATGAAAGTTGTAGAATGGATCATTCCATTTTCAAAAAGTACAAGAACTCATTCTAATTCATTTTGGATCAAAAGTTATGGCTTGTCAAAGTTGGGAAAAATCACATAATTTCAAGTTATGTACCAAAAAGGCAAAGTTGCAAAACCACTTGCCAAGACAAATTGTGTTTTCAAATGGACTTCTAATCTTTGTACAAACATAAACCAATGCCTAAAATTCAGAATGCACCAAGAGTTTGCCCATTTTCATGACTTATGGATCAAGAAACTTCAAAAGGGGCCAAAGGTCACAAAGTTGCAAAACCTATGATAAACCCTAATCCACTTGCTGCATTGCCTCTAATCCTTTTCCATGGATCTCCCTGATTCAAGCTGCAGCCAAGCCATGCTTTGTACCTTCACTGCCATATCCCATACCTCTCTTACACAAAACTTGACTTTTTGCAAAAAGACCCATACCAATCAGCCTGTGCCACACCAATTTCTCTGACCTCTCTAGTTGTGATAAGTGGACCAAATGAAACTAAACACAACACACAACACAAGCTGAAACCTCAGATTGCCATAGTTATCAAAAATCCTCCAACTTGCAAAACCTTTCGAATCTCTCAGCTCACTCAACCAATCTTCAAACCAACTTCACCATTGATCTCAAGATGACTCACTGACCACAAACCAACCATTGAAACAGCCAAAAACCTCACATAAACCAAACACGATTTCTGACCAGTTGGCTTGCAAACTCCCAAATCAGCCAAAAGAAATTCCTTCCAAGCATCAAAACTTCATCAGGAGTTCAAGAGGGGTGGAATGCACAAAGAGAGAAGGCCTAAAAGTCCCAAACTGAGAAAGCTCAAGCTCAGGTACCTCCTTGAAATATTTTTCCAGAACTCTTATTTTTTGTTTCTAAATGATAAAGCATGCTCTCCTGATCATACTGGACTTTGAAATTTTTAAAATGGTGTAGAAATGAGCTTGTATTGATTGACTGAAATTTCTGCCATTTTTGTTCTTCCTTTCGAATCTTGTTAATGGTGAGAGATAAATTGTTTTTGAGGGCAGGGATGAGTTTAGGGAGGTGAAAGGAAGTGATCTGGAGCTTTAGAGCTCCAGAAATAACCTAGGGAGTGATTTTGAAACTTTCAGGGAAGGGGGTCACCGGAGAAGACGACCGGGGCTCGTCTCCGGTGACCTGAAAATAATTAGGGTTTGATAATTAGGTTTAGCCAAGTTTGAATGTGGACCTTTGATTTTGTGGACTTTCGTTGACTCCCGCGCGAATGGAGGGCCTGGATCTCTCATTAAACCCTAATTCAGATTAATTAGGTTAATTAATTAGGGTTAATTTTGAATTTCCCAGAAGCAATCCCAGCCACTCAAACGCGCGCCAGTCAACTCCCGCGTGTTTAGTTTGAATCTCAGCCTTAGATCCTGCTTACTTTCCATTTAATTTCTATTTTATTTCATTTTTATCCATTTATCTTTCACATTTATTTTAAAATAGTTAGAAAAATCCTAAAAATATTTCCTTTTGCATTTTTGTTTCAAATATTTTTCTCAATCAGAAAATGATTTTTATTTTATTTTTTGCATTAAAAATTATTTTTAAATCATTTAAATGTTTATTTTTAATTAGTTAATGAAAATTAATTAATTAAAAATACATTTGGGTATTTAAAAATCACCAAAAAATTCACATTGCATTTAAAAACATTTAGAAACATTGTACAACTCTCAAACCAAATTTCTTTTTTGTTCTTGATGCCTTTTGATCATTTTCATTGGATTTAATTTCATTTCAAGGCAATATCTTATGTCAAACTTCAAAAATTTCTTTCTGCCTAACCATTGAGAGTTGGGTAATGATTCTTTTTGCATTGCATCTTGCATAGCATGTAGTTGTTAGGTTAAATTTGGTTTGAATTGATCTTGCATTTCCAATTTGTTTTGCATTTTTCTTGACAAGGTACCTTAAAACCCTAACAATCTTAGGAAATTCATAACTTTCAATAGGTTAAGAGTTGGATCCCCTCCTTTGGGAAGTGAGTTTGTATAGGTTTAGGGTATCTTTGGTTGCATTTTCAAATTTTTATCATGTCATTTGCTTCTGGTTTTGGATTTTTGCTTTGCATGATGCATGTAACCCTAATTTGTGCCTTCCCTTACATCCATCTTTCATTTGCTTGCATCCAATGACTTGCCATGACATTTTGTGCATTCATTTGATTCATAATACATCTTAAGACATATTAGAACCATGTTTGATCATTGCATCTTTCATTTTCCATGTTGTATGTTCATTACATTTCATAACTTTTCATGTACTTCCATGATTCAAAGCATGCCTCTTTTGCATCATTATGCTTGTTTGATCATTCCCATGCCTTGCCTCATGTTTGTATCATCTTTTAGCATCATTAACATCATGTAATTGCTTCTGACTTTGGTTTGCATCATCACATTTCATCTCATTTGCATTGCATTTCATTTCTTATGCTAACATTTCAGGTGGTAAGTTGTTTGAGAAGTGAATTTGCCTTCACTTCTCATGATCCCTTTTCATCTCTTTCATACTTCCTTTGCTGCATTTTGTATGTGTATTAGAGTGAGCTTGCTCATTCATGTTCATCTCTTACTTTCTCTCTTCAAGCAACTTGTCTTCTTAAGTGAAGCAAGCTATCTTGCTTCTCTCTGCTCCTTCCTCCTTTCATCTGCTTCTCTCCTTGATGGTTCCTTGAAGATCTTTCCCCTTTGAGCCTTACAAACCCTAGGATCTCCAAGTATGATAACAATTAGGGTTTTGATTAGTCCCCCATTTAGCTTTTACCTTTGTGTCATCTTTGAGTCTTCTCTTCTCATGTCATAATCAAGGACTAAACCCTAAAGGCTTTAAGGCTTTGTGATTAAGCTTATGCCTGCAGCCTTCTATTAGGATGGAGTGTATAACTTTAATCCTAAGTGTTAAACCCTTAATGTGTTTAAATCCTTTAATCAATCCACCTAATAATCACCAAGACATCAAGCTTGTAACTTGGGCCTTGCATTAGGGTTCTAATTCTTCCTTAATTGGTTAAGAAGGACTAACCCTAGTGTTAATGGACAAGTCCTCCTCAAGTTGTCTTACAAACCATAAAAATCATTTCTTCATCTTACCATTAACTAAAATCCACTTAATAAAGGCTTTGTTTTGTCATGAGGTTAATCCCTAATCATGGATTAAATTGAGGAGCTTTCCTCAGCTTAAATGTTCTCATCTATTATCCTTCTATTAGGATAGTGTAATGGGTCCATTAAATCCTTGATTATGGCTTAAACTCATTACTTAACACTAAACAAAAACATCTAAATAATCACAAGTAAGTTAATGATCTTAATCCTACATCATGGTAATTAAGTGTGAGATGCTGACTTCACACTTAAGGTATTCTCATTACCCCTAATCAGAGGGAGGATGTGATGAGTTTACTAATCCATTGGTTTAGGCTTAAGCTCATTAACTTATCACAAATCTCCAAAAGCAATAAAAGATTGAAAACTCCAAAAACAAACAATAATCGTCTCCTCCGGGATTCTTTTCTCATCTCACTCACTCACAAACGAGAACTTGCTTCTTCCGTCTAATGCAAGACAGTTTGCACCTGAGCCAGATAGGTCATACACTTGAGCATAGACAAGTAAGCAGTTCACAAGTCAATTCATCTTTCAGTCTCTTTGAGTCGAACTACGGTGTTCTGACTTCCTCATTGCACGAGAGGATACGTAGGCATAACTTAACAGTTATCGAACAAAAGTCTCTGTATATTCCCCCCCTTCCAGCTTTATTCTTTTAGCCTTATTATCTTGAGCATTTCACTCTTGTTCTTACACTGACATTTCTCTTATACACTTCACTCTTGTTTTTCACACTGACACTTGCATTCTTTCCAGCTTTGATACACAAGTTGCACTAACACTACCCCTTTAAAACACAAATCTTTTAAGCGTGGATCCCGTCGAGTACAACGGACAATCTGGGTGCTAATACCTTCCCAGGTTGTAACCAACCCCCTTTCTCAGTCTCTCTGGTTCGCGACCGTCTTATCCATATCTTTCCCAGGTCTATGCAGCAATTCCTTTCCTTCGGGATAAAAATGCCTAGCTGGCGACTCTATTCATTTCCTTCTCTCCTTTCGCCGACCGTTCGCGTCTGTACCCCTTCTGACCCGGGTGTCATTTGGTGGGAGCGACACAATGAGAGTTATTAGTCAAAGAGAGTTGACTGAACATTGCATTGAAAGGTGGAGCTTTCAAGAATGATACACTGGTGGGGATGCAACAAGATGCAGTTACTTGGTTGCAACTTGATACCGTTGCTGGGTTACAATAATGAAGAATCATAGGTGGTGATCAAAGGGAGTGAGATAAGGTTCTCTTATCAAATATGGAGTTTCTGCATTAAAGATTAACATTGGGTAACATTAGGTAAAACAAAGTGTGTTTACCTATACAATGGAGGTTTTGTACAAGAAATAATCTACTGATAGTTTAATCTTCTTCCTGGTTTGGTATCCCCCAGAGTAGGTGAGTTTGACCAAATTGGGTTAACAAATTACTGTGTTATTTATCATTATGTAATTATACAACTATGTTATCACACTGACTGATCAAAATGTCGAGACAGATGTTTGAACATTTGACATGTTCATGCGCTAATTTTGTTGAATATCAGTATGCACGTGTTGCCTTTGTTTAATTGTTGCAGAGATCAATGTCTCGACATGTGGTTAGGACATCTATGATCTGCTTACCAGAATTTCAGTTATTTTTGAAAGGGAAGAAATTTGTTATAATTTTGTTGTGTATCAAAAAACATTTGTACTCAAAATACAAATTTCATAACTTTGTATTATTGTTTGTTTGTAAAGTTTTTGTAAACAAGTGTGTTAGAGAGAAAATTAGGTTCTTTCTCTTTGTGTTGTAAAATTAGAAGATGATGTTCCTTCTTGATTGTCTTAGAGATTTGAATAAATTCTTAGGATGAGATTGTATGATTTCTTACATAGTGAAATCTCTCATAGGGTGTGAAGGGACGAGGCGCACCCTTGATTGGAAAAGGGAACTAGTATATATCTTGGCGTCTTTACTTTATGGATTTATAATTATGTATTTTACTTCATATGTTCATCACAATATTTTCGGAAAAATCATGTAAATATAATTCACTCCCTCTTAGATTACATTTTGTACTTACACTTTCATCAACATACTTCCATCTTTTTTATGGATAACATTCATCTCAACAATCTTCCTCTTCAAGGTTCCTTTAGAGGGGATATTTGCTCAGAGTGCTCCTCTATTGATGGCGGAAATATATTGATGTTTTCCTTAGTTGGCCTCCTTATATTTGACATTAGTCCCAACATCTACAACTTTTGAGGGGGATTTACCCTTGGGTGCTTCTTCTCTTACTTTTATTCTACTATTCACGTATTCAGACAATTGGTGTACAATCAACCCCTCAATAGCATCATTTTGTTAGATGTGGTCGTCGGTGTTATAGCCATGACCCATATAAAAATGGTAGTACTTTGACTTGTTAGTCCGATATGACTCTTGAAATTGCAGTCACACTATCATATGATATCATTTCTCTAATTTGATGGAATTAGATCCTCTCATGTTTAATTGTCTTCAACTTTACCTCCTGCTTTATGTCTAGCCATTTGATTAATCCAACGATTGAGAGGAAAATGTCAAAAATAACAATAAAGCATGATATAAAAATAAGTACTCTAAACTTGTCATTGATTTTCTGATTGGCTTTCTCGTTTCACTCATTCTCACCCTGTGCTACAAAATCACTCTCTTTTCCAGTTTTCAAATCTCATTATTCTTTATTCTATTCAGTGGTGATTGTAAAAAAAATGTAATCTTACCATTATATTTTTCTTGAATATGTGTTTGGCATTACTTTCATCCAAATAAAACACTTTTCCAGCACCCAGAAATCAATAAAAGGTAAAATAGTGCATTGAGATGTTGGTTTATTAATTCAAAAAATTATATAATCTTAAATTAATTTAATATTTCAAAAAGTTGAGATATTCACGTTCTTTCAAATTAAAACAAGTAGCACAAGGAGTAAAAATGAAAAAGTTAAATCCAATGTGTGAAGCAATGCATAAAATGTAGAAAAGATAAAAGAGCTTAGCATAACGGTAAGCCTGTCCACCCATGAACTCATGAAATTTTTGGAAAATCTCTATTTATGCCAGTTTTGAATGTCCTTGCTCAAATTATTTTTGTTTTGATTTTTTATTTATTTTTTCTCTTTTTATTTCTTGACCATTGGATTAATCCAACGACTGAAAATAAAAGAGGAGAGACGGTAGGACAAAGAGCGCAGAAGCTGATCCAATTCCCTACTTTGATTGTAAAATTAAGACCTTTATTATTTAATAAATTAGAGTAATGATCCATGATAGTGTTCCTTTTGAGTCTAGTGGATTGATTTTTTTTGTTTCATAAAGTGTGCGTGAATCATAAGTTAGAATACTCAAATCAGGTGTTAAGTCATTTAATTTGAATCATGTATTATGTGTGACTTGAATCTTGCTCACTACAAAAATTGAATTTTACCTCTGGATGATTTGATTTGAATCATGTATTGAACTTGACTCGAATCAAATATCTCCATGAAAGCTAGAATTAGGCTTTATTTAATTTGACTAGAATCATATATTGAACTTGAATCGAATCACAACACCATGTGAGTAGAATCAGGATCTCTAATTGACTCGAATCATAGCTTCAAAAATTCAATTTTCCACCTTAGATTTAATTAGTTGTTTCTTTGATCCAAACAGTGGCACTGAGACATGAGTCATGAAGAAGTAACTTTGATGGATTTTTTCATGATGAAAGCTAAAGTTAAACACTAAGACAAAAATGTGAATTTGTCTTTTTCTCCTCTAGTGTGTCTACTCCTAGCACTTTGATTATTTCTCTATGTTAAAGAACAACTTCTTGAGTGTTAATCCATGTTAGATTGCATCTCTTCTTTTTGTTACACTGTATATGTAATTTTGTTTTTGTTTTGAGAGAAAGCAAAGAAAGAGGGTTGATCAATCTTGTAATTATTCAATCTTGATCAATCTCATGATAACCATCAAGATCTAATGCCCATTTTATCCAAAAACCTGATAGAACCTTTGTGCGTGTTCTCCATTCATCAACTATCTAATTACATGTTGTTATCTTATGAATTTTTGTGTGTGTGTATGTGTGTATGTGTGTATGTGTGTATGTGTGTGTAAGTGTATATATGTGTGTGTGTGTGTGTGTGTGTGTGAGAGAGAGATAGAGAGAGAGAGAGAGAGAGATTCTTTGACACATTTCATCATCTACAACCTTAGTCCTTATCCATTGTTATGGAACTTCATCTCTAAAGATTGAATGGTTGAGGGAGACTAGTGGTACATTAAGGTATCTAATGTTTTTATGTGAGGTTTGTTATTTGTACAAGTGCATAGATTGTTTTTTTACTGTTATTTGAATTGTATGTTATCAATCAAGAAGAGAGTTTCACTATACTCCATTGAAGACTTTGGTGAGTTTGTGTACAAACTGTTCGTAATGTGGAGTTATAAGCTATCCAACTTTGGTCAAGTGGTGTAAAGAATGTTCGTAGACAAAGTTGAAAGTATTCCAATATAACGATTGGCTATGGAAATCACTTATAGTGGGACCGAGGTGGATTGCAACATGAAATACTTGGAGCATATTATTATGGATAACAAGGTTATTGGATCAAGACCATTGATGTTCTTATCTTTGTTAGAAATTTGAATATTTGCATCAATAAAGGAAATTATTGCGTGATATTTTATTGTAATAAAAATGCATGTATCAAATTTATCAAATTAGTGGAAGATCATGATTATTTCCCAATGGTTTTTTAACACCATTGAAGAGTGGAGTAGGCAAAGTGAGGACGAACGCCAAACCGCTACATATCTCTATGTACCCTTCTCTCTTAAATCCTCTCTTTTAATTTTCTGCATTCATTACTATAGTTATTGAATTATTTCATTCTTGCATCATTTGTATTTTACTTAAGTTAGATATTTCTTATAGAAATTTAATGTGTAAGCTTAGGTCTGTGATGCATCAAACATATTGAATAATCATAAATCCAATTATATCTTGAATGAATTTCTACTTAAGTTTTTTTTTGTAAATTTATTTGTTTAAAAAAACTTTAGTTATCTTGTAATTGACTTGCATTTTATAAGATCATGTCTTTAGTGATGTCTTATAATGATTTTGTTGGATTAATTCATTGAGATGCTTCCAAGCTCTTTTAGTGTTGTGTTTTTCTTTCGCGTACTTTAAAATATATAATTTTGTTTTATGGGACCTAAAATGGTTTCGAAAGTGTCTACTTGAGGAAAGGTCCATTCAATCCCCCTCCCAGACCTGTTTGTATCCATATTTTCACCTAACAACTCTTTGATGGGAAGAGGCGTAATCCTATATTTTCAGAACTTTGTGTTGGCACATTCTTGGTTGATCTTCTCCTATATATGATGCATTCAACAACGTGTACTTATTATACCAACCATGGGTGCCCCGACCAGGCTCATTTATCTACTAGTGAAACTCATTCCTTTGTGTGCGGCTAGAGAGGGCATGGGTGGATGCGGGGTTGTCGAACTAGGTATTCATATTTTCCTCCAAACTGGTGTAAGACGGAGCCATTCTCAACATTTCCTACATGGGTTATGCTTATTTCCTTCCCATATTTGATTTGAAGGGGTGGTCATGCAGAAGACCATTCTCAAATATCCAACACTTAATGTCTTATTAGACTCCTTGAACAATCTCGTTCAACGTAGTTATGGTCACTGGGTGCCTTTTCTAAGAAGTAAAGTGAGCATTGAATCTTTCGTAGAAATATGTTAAGGATTTAATATTCCCGCCTGGAAGAGCATTGGACAATAACCTGGTCGTCCCAACCAGAGTTAGTGCGAACAATTTACATTTGGGGACCTTGTTTACATTTAAATCATTCAACCGGTCGTTGACGAGTTGCACGTGCTTGTCATGATATCCTTTTTCTTTATACTCACTTAGCTTGAGAGTTTTCTCCATCAATTTAGGTATTCTTCTATCCAAAACGCGAGTGCACAAGGGATGCATATGCATGTTTTTTGGCAACTTCTTTTCTACTTGATCCTAGGGGGAACTTCGTTGCCTCGATCTCTATAAGGACAATGGGGAGGACTTTGATGCTTCTTGCCTATCTGTTGATTTTGTGATCTTGGAGCTTCATCTTTCCTCGTCGTGGTCAGCTTGGGAACAATAGTTTTAGTTATATTTGACATAGCCTCTTGTGTGGTATTTCCTCGTGGATGTGCGTTGTTCGGGATTTCTTCGAGATGAAGTAATCTCTCCTTAATTGTCTGTGAATTCTATTATCGAATGATGTTATACATATTATTGAGCAGTTCGTTGGCACCTTTTAATCCAATGTTATCTCACAATAGTTGAAAATCATATAAGGCTTCAATTTTTGAAACTATATGTGGTATATGAGGCACTGAAACAGGTCCAACGATCTTAGGAGCTTGAAGTATATATTAATGTAGAAGAATTTTTGTCGTTGGATTACCAACACCTTGCAGAGGAGGTGAAATCAGTTGGTTGATCGTCGCTTGAGCAACAACAACAACAACGACTTAACACGTTGTAAAGGAACAAGTAGTTTTGGATCCAGCCATTACCGAAAAATGTAGATGCCAAAAATCTGGAAATTTAAGAGATTAAAGATAATATGTTATTTTATTGGATCGAACGTGATAAATATTCATGTATGATTTTAAGAGATTTTGACCTATTGAATTAAAAAGGTTTCGATTGACGAATCAGAAGACGATTGCGAAATTGTGAAAAATGCGGGAATCAGAAATCGATTTACACAGACGGTGCCACTATTTTGTTGCGGAACCAAAAAAGGAGTGGCAATTAGCGGTAATGACGAATTTGAGTTTCTGTTGCGTCGGAGTGAGGTCTAACATGCAATGTTAATACTCCAACACTCAAGTCAGTATGTGAAAAAGATGAGTGAATTGAGATTGAATTTGAAATTATGAACCTGAAAATGATGTGTTTCCTATTTATCATGGAGTGGTTATAACAACTTATTATTTGTGAGACGTGCAATGCAGGAAGCCCTTTGATGTATCTGAAATTTTGGAATGCCTACATTCATCCGCAAACTAACTCTCATGCGTTAAGAATGTTCTTAACAAAATTGTCTCTCCTTTTGAAGAAATGATAAATTTCATTTTTTCCTCGAATGTAAGATCAATTAAGGAAAAAGTGTACATTTTTCATGATACCCTTTATTATATCGGCCACCAAACCGAAGTTAAATCCCTATTTCATATGAGGTAAAAGGATTCTTTCGTAGTAGTGAATTTTTATTTTTACGTGTGAGATAAAACATTAAAATTGAATAAAAATGACACTTTGATTTAAGATGATAAAAAACAGATTTCATTTTTTTAATTCAAGTCCTTTGAAAATATTTGAATTCTTGAATTAATAACTAAGTTGTATGGCCCATTATGCACGCGCGACACGATGACTACACTCTACACACATGTAGTTGAACTCAATGTTGAACTTTTCCTGACATATCACTTCCTCACGTTAGAAATGGCTTTGTGTAAATAAGGGCCTCAAAATCATCTATTTCATTTTACTCTTTCTAAAAGATTATCCATATTTTCATTCACAATTCAAATCCATATTACCACTTAATCACACTTATAGACATAATTCAAAAACTTAATCATGTTTAATTACAGTTTTACAATTTGACATTTAATATTGAAAGATGCCACAACATAAGCACACACAAAATGGATCAATTAAAACAAGTGTCTATTATTTGTTTTATTAATGAAGTTGTGGATGGATAGGATAGAAATATGACAGATTTATTAAAACATAAATTATTAAAAGATAAATTAAAATGAATCAATTCATACAAGTGTTTATTCACAATTATTATTTTTAATTTATTAGTTTATTTAACATTAATTGATTATTTATTTACAAATATTTAAATGAAATATTTTTTTTAAATATGTCCGACCAATTAGTTTTTCAGAAAAAACTAGACTCAAACTTAAAAATTGATCTATCATAATTGTCAAAATCTAACTCAATTCCGTCTAATGAATTTAAACAATGAGAATAAATTGTAATAGTTATAAAATTTATGGATAAGGACAAATAACTTAATACATAAATTGTAATAGTTATAAAATTTATGGATAAGAACAAATAACTTAATACATAAATTGTACTCCTTCCATTTTCTTTAAGATTTTCATATTTTAAAAAAATAAATTAATTGTATTGATTTTAATGATAAAATTAGATTCATTTACTAAAATAATCTTATTTATAATAGATAGTAGAATAGTTAAATGAATTAAAATACAATAAATAAGAATAATTAGTAGAAAAAAAATAAAAAATTTCACATTGATATTCTAAAAAAATAAATAATTTAAAACAATTAAAAATAGAAAAGAGGACACTATTATGACATGGAGGAAGTAATAATTATAAAATTTGTGGATAAGAACAAATAACTTAAAAGAGTATTCCAATAATGCACCCTTTAAGGGGTGCTAGGAACTTGTGGGGTTGCTAGAAGATTCTTCATCTATTTCTTTGCATAGGTTGTTCTAATCATCAAACATATTTTAATAATTTAATATTATATCTATTTTGTTTATTAAAAAAAACTAATACAGACAATTTTTTTTTCTAAAAAAAAAGAAGAAGTTATTTTTGTAAATAAAAAATTAATATTTTTCAAATATAAAAAAATTGATTTTTTTTCCGAAATAACAAAAAAATTGATTTTTTTTAAATGAAAATTTTTTTTTTCAAAAATGAATTTTTTTTCTTCCAAAAAATAAAGAGTAAAAAGATTTTTGAAACAAAAAAATTGATTTTTTTTAAATTAAAAAAAATTGATTTTTTTTAAATTAAAAAAAATTGATTTTTTTTGTAATGAATGGGGCAACAAGCCAGAATATATTAAAAGGAAAAATATGTAGGTACAAAAATGAGGGAGGACGTCAAGCCGAAACCTCAAACCTAATATAGTCTAAAATAAGGAAACTTTAACGTGTTTTCAAGAAAATCTGGTTTGACCATAGTACGAACATCATCCCACTAAATAAAATTTGGAATCTCTAAACCTAAGCTACGTAGCTTATCAGCACAATAATTACCTTTCCTGCAAATATGAGTAGCCAAAAAATTAAAACTGTCAAGTAAATGCATACAGTGGTCTCATCTATTCCTGATTTTCCAATGCACTACAAATGGTTAACTAAAACCAAAACAACTAATTTTGAATCTGATTCTATCCACAAATTATTCCAACCATGAGAAAACACTTGTTCCATGGCCACAATGGTACCCATTAACTCCGCAAACAGGGCGTCTTCATGTTGCTCCTGGGATTTCCATCCTTGTACAGACACAAAAGTGGTGCGGAAAAGGAAGAGTCACCAGCCAGACATTTTTATCCCGAAGGAAGAATAATGTTGCACAAACCCGGAAGAATGAGAAAGCAGAGTCTCACGAACCAAAGAGAAAGGGTAAGGGAGTCGGTTACGAAAAGGGAAGGTATTAGCACCCAGATCGTTCGTCGTACTCGATGGGATCCACGCTTGCTAGCACTGTTTTAAAGGGTGAAGGTATTTTCTACTGCTGCAACTGCTATTGGAAAGGACTGGAAAAAAATAAGGAAGAATGGGACGAAAGGATAAGGAGATAAAATGGCACGAAGAACGAGGAAATAAACTTAAGGATTGTGTTCCCAAGCATCATCACTTGTACCTACGTATTTCCTCTGTGCAATGGGAAAGTCATAACACCGTAGTTCGACTCAATAAGACTGACACAACTTGCTTGTGTTTTCAGGGTTTGATTTGCTTATTCCTATGCTTAGGTGTCTGACTCGTCTGGCTCGAGTGCATACCGTCTTGCAAATTACAAGTAGGAGCAACTTCTTTCGTTTAGAATGAGGAAGATGATAAGAGAATTCCCGAAGGAAAGGCGTTTATTGTTTGTTTGGAGTTTTTTTAAAAGCTTTTTATTTGAGAGTTTGCATAGAAGTGTGTATTCAAGCCTCATTCAATGGTGTGTGTACTTCCTACATCACTCCAAGATGGAATGAAGAAGAAGCACACTAAGTATGGAGAAGATCCCGAAACTTAGTTTCAATGATTAAGGCTTAAGGACACTAACCTATTTTCTTTATTAAGGATTTTGTTACCTTTGAACGAAGAAGTGTCTTTTAGATTATTTGTGAAACAACTTCATGTTGAATACTTGTGCATCATTCTAGAAAAACCCATATTACCCCAAGATGGGATAGATGCAAGTGCCCTATGGAATAAAGCTCATGGCACATGAAGTTATTTCAACCTTTATTAGGTGTTTTTGATTCGATTTTTTAGATGAGAGGATAGAAAGACCCAAAAGAGCATGGGGTAAAAAGCTAAGGGGAACTAAACAATCCTAGGAGTTATCATGCATGGATTCCCTAGGGTTAGTGTGGTTTGAAAAGCATTATCCTAAAAGGAAAGGAAAGGAGAAGAGAAGAAAGAAGAAGAAGAAGAAGAAGAAGAAGAAGAAGAAGAAGAATAAATCAACTTACTTCCTAAGATGGAAACTAAGTTGTTTCTGTAAGATCAGAAAGAGCCTAAGAGGGGGTGAATTAGGGTCTTAGAATTTTTCCAGAATTTTATCGATGGTTGAATTTTTCTTGAGTATGGTTCTAAGTATGAAAGCGGTTGTAAACACCCCAAATTTACCCTCACCCATTTCAACATGGCTTGTGATCTTTTCATATGCATAAGTTCAATCATATCATCTCATATTGCATATTTGCTTCACTACATTGCTTCTAAGTCATCTGCATCTAGGGTTTGTGATCTGAGCTATCCCTGAGCCATTTGAGCCACTCCAAAGGTCTTCAATCACTCCAAAGGGGTCCATGTATGTTCAAACATCATATTGTATCCCCACAAAGTCAAGAAAGTCAAAGAATCACAAGAACTGGGAAAGGCATGGAAGCAGAGCCAGGTTTAACTACACAGATGACCTAGAATTAGGGTTTTGGTTTCAAAGGCCATAACCCCAATTTTTTTGGTCATTCTTGTTTCTATTGGTCTCTATATGTTATAAGGATCATGCATATCAATTTTCATGAAGAAATTCCATGGGGAAGGCATCTAACCAAGGGTTGACTTCTTGAGCAAGTCAGTGTAAAATCAGGGCATCTGAGGCCCCCAATGACCCAACCAAAGGGTGTTCTTCATCATTTTGAGTGTGTATAATCTTTATTTGATCATAAAAGATGTTAGAAGTTCACAAAGTTGAAGAATTTCAAGCCATTTGCAAAATTGCCTTTTTGGGAAAATGACTTGTAATGGAAACTTGCCATTTTGGGAAACATTTTCAACCCTTGCTTTTTGATTCAAAAATGCTTCAAATGGGAAAACTTTGGTCATGAAAGTTGTATAATGGATCATTCCCTTTTCAAAAAGTACAAGAACTCATTCTAATTCATTTTGGATCAAAAGTTATGGCTTGTCAAAGTTGGGGAAAATCACATAAATTCATGTTTTACACCAAAGAGGCAATTTGCATAATGGTTTGATAAGGCATTCTAAAGGCTTCAAATGTACACAAACACTTAATAACATGTCACATGGACCTCTAAGGATCATAATGGTACTTTGAATTATTCCATTTCATGCCTTAAACTTGAAGAATTTCCAAAAGGGGCAAAGTTGTGCCAATTTGCAAAATAGATCAAAGCTTCTCATCCACTTGCCTCAGTTCACAAAATCAGATTCACAAGCACTCCATGATCTCAGCTGAGCCAAACCATGCCCCTAAGCCAGCCTGCCATGACCCATACCTCAAGTACACCAACTTTTGACATTTTGGCAACTTGCCCATACCAATCAGCATAGGCCAGCACCCACTCTCTGACCTATCACACTTCTTTATGTGGATCAAATACAAGCAAAAGCACATAACAACACAGCCAGAAGCTCCAAGAACACATCACACTCAAAAATCCCCAAATTTGCAAAAGCTTCTGAATCTCTTGATTCAACCATCAAACCTTCAAACTTTTTCCACCATTCAACTCCATAAACCTCACTGATCATTTCCCACCCTCCATTTTGCCCTAAAACCTCCACAATCAAAAACACGATTTTCACATTTCACAAACTGAGCTTCTTCCATTTCCATTTCAAGGCCATATAAACTCCAACCAAGCATCTCAAGCTTCAAAGGAGGATCATTGGAGTGGATTTGAAGCAAAGAACTGGCCAGAAAGTCCCTGTTTCGAAAGCTCAAGCTCAGGTAGCCATGGCATTTATTTTTCCAGAACTCTCATTTTATGTTATAGAATGATTCTACATGTTTCACTGATTGCCATGATGTGTTTAGTTTTGAAAATAGTTGAGAAATAAGCATTTCATGAGCTTCTGAAATTTCTGAGTTCTTTTCCGTTTTGCTTTGATTCACGAATTTGATGATGAATAAATGAATTTTGATGACTGATTCTTGTTGGGGTTGGGGAGAGGATCATTTCTGGAGAGTTTTAGGGCTTGGGGATGCGTATTAAGAGAGATAGCATGAATGGTTGGTCGGAGAAGATGACCGGAACACTGTTCCGGTCATCTGAAAGTCATTAGGGCTTCTGATTAGGGTTTAATCATAATTAGGCCAGTTTGAATGTGGGCCGTCCATTAGCGCGCGTAGTCAACTCCCGCCCCCTGGAATTTGAATCCTGGCCTTCAGATCATTTGACTTTCTTATTTTTCATTTAAATTCATTTTATTTTTATTTGTTTCATATTTAATTTGTACGAATTTTTAAAAATAGTTAAA
The DNA here is from genome assembly GCA_963966055.1 of Lathyrus aphaca. Classification (NCBI taxonomy): domain Eukaryota; kingdom Viridiplantae; phylum Streptophyta; class Magnoliopsida; order Fabales; family Fabaceae; genus Lathyrus; species Lathyrus aphaca. The sequence goes on along the minus strand of CAWYPZ010000070.1, from coordinate 125,113 downwards.
ATCATCTAAAAATTATGAAATTTTTTGTCAAAGGTTTCATGAATTTTCAGAACACAAAAATATTTTTACTTTTATTTTTTGCATTAAAAATTATTTTTAAATCATTTAAATGATTATTTTTAATTAGTTAATGAGAATTAATTAATTAAAAATACATTTAGGTATTTAAAAATCACAAAAAAATTCATGTTGCATTTAGGAACATTTAGAAACATTGTCCAACTCTCAAACCAAATTTCTTTTTTGTTCTTGATGTCTTTTGATCATTTTCAATGGAATTAAAGTCATTTTTGAGGTAATATTTTGGTTCAAACTTTGAAAAATCATTTCTGCCTAACCTTTGAGAGTTGGATGATGATTCTTTTGACATTGCATCTTGCATATAATTTAGTATATAGGGTAAATTTGATTTGAATTGATCTTACATTTTCAATTTGTTTAGCATTTTTCTTGATGAGGTACCCCAAAACCCTAGCAATCTTAGGAAATTCATAACTTTCAATAGGTTAAGAGTTGGATCCCCTCCTTTGGGCAGTGAGTTTGTATAGGTTTAGGGTATCTTTGATTGCATTTTCAAATTTTTATCATGTTGTTTGCTTCTGGTTTTGGATTTTTGCCTTGCATGATGCATGAAACCCTAATTTGTGCCATTTTTTGCATCCATTTCTCATTTGCTTGCATTCATTGACTTGCCATGACATTTTGTGCATTCATTTGATTCATGATACATCTTAGGACATATTAGAATCATGTTTGATCATTTCATCTTTCATTTTCCATGTTGTATGTCATTTGCATTTCATAACTTTTCATGTATGTTCATGGTTCAATGCATGCCTCATTTGCATCCTTAGGCTTGTATGATCATTCTCATCTCTTGTCATGTGTTTGCATCATCTCTTAGCATAATTAACATCATACTCATGCTTCTGGTTTTGGTTTGCATCATGGCATTGCATCTCATTTGCATTGCATTTCATTTCTTTTGGCTAACATTTCAGGTGGTAAGTTGTTTGAGAAGTGAATTTGCCTTCACTTCTCACAATCTCTTCTCATCTCTCTTGCATCTTTGCTGCATTTTACCTTGTGTATTGGATTGAGCTTGCTCATTCTTGTTCATCTTACTTTCTTTTCTTCAAGCAACTTGTCTTCTTAAATGAAGCAAGTTGTTTTGCTTCTCTGCTTCTTCTCCTTTCATCTTGTTCCTCCCTGGTGGTTTCTCTGAAGATCTTTCTCTCTTGAGCCCCATAAACCCTAGGATCTCCAAGCATGATAACAATTAGGGTTTGATTAGTCCCCCATTTAGCTTTTACCTTTGTGTCATCTTTGAGTCTTCTCCTCTCATCTCATAATCAATGACTAAACCCTAAAGGTTTTAAGGCTTTGTGATTAAGCTTATGCCTGCATCCTTCTATTAGGATGGAGTGTATAAATTTAATCCTAAGTGTTAAACCCTTAATGTGTTTAAATCCTTTAATCAATCCACCTAATAATCACTAAGACATCAAGCTTGTAACTTGGGCCTTGCATTAGGGTTCTAATTCTTCCTTAATTGGTTAAGAAGGACTAACCCTAGTGTTAATGGACAAGTCCTCCTCAAGTTGTCTTACAAACCATAAAAATCACTTCTTAATCTCATAATTAAGTAAAATCCATCTAATAAAGGCTTTGTTTTGTCATGAGGTTAATCCCTAATCATGGATTAAGTTGAGGAGCTTTCCTCAGCTTAAATGTTCTCATCTATTATCCTTCTATTAGGATGGTGTAATGAGTCCATTTAATCTTTGATTATGGCTTAATATCATTACTTAACACTAAACAAAAACAACAAAAACATCTAAATAAACAACAAGTAGGTTAATGATCTTAATCCTACATCAGGGTGATTAAGTGTGAGATGCTGACTTCACACTTAAGGTATTCTCATTACCCCTAATCAGAGGGAGGATGTGATGAGTTTACTAACCCATTGGTTTAGGCTTAAGCTCATTAACTTATGGCAAACTTCAAAAAGCAATAAAAGATTGAAAATACAAAAAACAAACAATAATCGTCTCCTCCGGGATTCTTTTCTCATCTCATTCACTCATAAACGAGAACTTGCTTCTTCCGTCTAATGCAAGACAATTTGCACCTGAGCCAGACAGGTCATACACTTGAGCATAGACAATTAAACAGTTCATAAGTCAATTTATCTTTCAGTCTCTTTGAGTCGAACTACGGTGTTCTGACTTCCTCATTGCACGAGAGGATACGTAGGCATAACTTAATGGTTATCGAACAAAAGTCTCTGTATATCCCCCTCCTTCCAGCATTATTCTTTAAGCCTCATGGTCTTGAGCATTTCATCCTTGTTCTCACACTGACACTTGCATTATTTTCCAGCTTTGATACACAGATTGCACTGACACTACCCCTTTAAAACACAAATCTTTCAAGCGTGGATCCCGTCGAGTACGACGGACAATCTGGGTGCTAATACCTTCCCAGGTTGTAACCAACCCCCTTTCTCAGTCTCTTTGGTTCTCAATCGTCTTATCCATCTTTTCTTAGGTTTATGCAGCATTACCTTTCCTTCGGGATAAAAATGCCTAGCTGGCGACTCTTTTCTTTCTGATTTCACCCTTGTGTTCTCTTTCTTTTTCGCCGACCGTTCGCGTCTGTACCCTATTTGACTCAGCATCATTTGGTGGGAGCGACAGCGGTAAAGCGGAAAAGTAAAAGACCCCAGGATTTATACTGGTTCCCCTCACAGATCGAGAGTACTCCAATCCCCTTACGACTTGTAAGAGATTTTATTATAGTTTTAGAATTGTACAGCCTATCACACAAAAACCTAGTGAAGCCTACTTTCTAACAACTATACAAGCAATGTGTTGAAGAACAATCCTCTTAACAACACCAACCCTTGTGTCCAACAATCCTGGATCACAAGTCAACAAAAGAAATAATTCTATACAATGTTTGATAATATGATGAAAGATGTAATATCAATCTTCTTAGATCGATCTTCTCCTTGAATCAAAATTCACTCAAGAATTTTATACAAGTGTTCAATTGAGAAATGAAATGTGATGAACAATTATGAACACTTTTGTAAAATTTGAATTATGAGAGTGATTGAATATATGAGTTTTTATGAAAATTAGAGGAGGTATTTTTCAAAATGAAATTTTTTAGAATATATAATTTTCAAAACACCTATTCAAAGAGGTATTATTTGATCATGAAAAGTAGTGAAAAAGTATGAAAAATTTGAAATGAGTTTTCATGAAAAATGGCCAAATATTTCAAAAACGTACAGTGTTAACCGGTTAACCAAATGGGTTAACCGGTCAACGCTTTAAAATGTTAAACTCAGAGTTTGAAATTTGGGGCTGTTAACCGGCTAACCCATATGGTTAATCGGTTAACACTTTTAAGAAAACAGAATAAAATTGTTTTAAAGTGTTAAACCAGTTTGTAAAAATATTCCAATGCCTTTATGCAACATGCTAACAAAGATTATGATTATTGAACACTTGTATATCAATTCAAAGGTGAGTTTTGATATTCCTTAGGTTTGTGTCCAAAGCTTGAATCTTTAAGAAAATGCTCATGAAGCTTGATCACATAATGTCATTGCTTTTAAACGATCATGTCCATGTGCTTGATTGTATTGGAAGCTCTTATCTTTTTGCAACCATGAAGTGCATAGAAGCTTGTTATCTTCATCAAAATTCTTGAGGTTGAAGCATGCTTCTACAATCTCCCCCTTTTTGATGATGACAACCAATATTGCGCGAAAGCTTTGATCGACGTTTCTCTACACTTGATCCTCCCCCTAAGTCCAACAACTCCCCCTTAATAACAGAGGCAATAAAAGTTATGCATAGAGAGATGTTAGGGAAACACTTCTTCTCTCCCTATGTCATTAGCAAAAAGGAAGAAGCTTTCATAGAGAGATATATCAAGCAAGCAACAATAAGTGATCATTCAAGAAAGACATAAGACACATGCAATGAATTAACACATACACACAAACATATTAAAATAACATAAAAAAATGAAAGAAGCGCTGGTTTTTAAGGCCCAGAATCCATGTCTGGAAAGCGTTAACTGGTTAACCAAATCTGTTAACCGGTTAACCAACTGAAAATTTCAAAAATTTTAAAAATCCAGCAGCATGTTTTAGGAAAAATAGAAAAATATTTTGACAAAAAAAATTCACAAAGTATTAGCATATATAATGACTCAACTTTTGATCAAAAAAATATTTGAAAACCGACAAGTTTCGGGCATACAAAAGTGAGAAAAACGAAAAACGACAAAAAGTGAGTGCTAGCATTTTATAGCAAAAACATGAAATAAGAGCATTTTTGTGAAAACACACCATATAACAAGTAATATTTGGATAGGTTTAGATGTCACCTTCATTGAGAATACTAAGTTCTCACCGAATTTTGAAGAATTGCTCTTTAGCCAATGGTTTGGTGAAGATATCAACAAGTTGGTGATGTGTATCCACGAAGGTAACATCTATATCTCTGTTAAGCACGTGATCAAGAAGGAAATGTTGAAGGATGTCTATGTGCTTTGTCCGTGAATGCATGATCGGGTTCTTTGTGATGTTGATGTCACTTGTGTTGTCGCATCAAAGAGGAATGCAACCGAGGTATAATCCAAAATCAAGAAGTTGTTGCTTAAGCCACATAATCTGTGCACAACAACTGCCTGTTGCAATATATTCCACTTCGGCCGTGCTAAGTGCGACACATGCTTGTTTCTTACATGCCCACGACACTAGTGCATTCCCGAGAGTGTGACATGTACCACTTGTGCTTTTTCTATCGGTCTTACATCCTGCATAATCAGCGTCAGAATAACCAATCAAAGAACATATACTACCTTTTGGATACCATAATCCAACGTTTGTTGTTCCTGTAAGATATTTCATGATCCTCTTCACGACGGTGAGATGCGACTCCTTCGGATTTGGTTGAAAGCATGCACACAAACAAGCACTAAATATAATGTCAGGACGACTTGCCATCGAATATAGTAATGAACAAATCATACCTCGATATCTCATAATATCAAATGAAGTACCGGATTCATCTTGATCAACGTACGTTCCGAATCCCATTGAAGTGGACATCACTTTGCAACTATCCATATTGAATATTTTCAATAGTTCCTAGCAATACTTGGGTTGGTTGATGAAGATGCCATCCTTTGTTTGCTTGATTTGTAGTCCAAGAAAATAGTTCATTTTTCCCATCATGGACATCTCGAATTCTCCTTGCATCATTTGTGAAAACTCTTCACAAAGTTCCTTGTTCGTTGATCCGAAGATGATGTCATCGACATAGACTTGAACCAATAATGTTATCTTTTATCTTCTTTATGAACAATGTCTTATCAACCTTTCCTTTTACAAATCCCTTTTCACAAAGAAAGTTGCTGAGGCGGTCATACCACGCTCGTGGTGCTTGCTTTAAACCATAAAGGGCCTTATTCAACTTGTAGACATGTGAGGGATTCTTGAAGTCTTCAAAGCCCGAAGGTTGTTTGACATAGACTTCTTCATTGATGTAGCCATTCAGGAAAGCGCTTTTGACATCCATCTAGAAGAACAAGATTGTCCTTGTCATTGTTGAGAATAAAACACTTGCACCCGAAGATATGGAAGAATGATATATTGGGTTTCCTTCCTTTGAACAACTGATACAAAGTTTTTTGAGAATCGTCCGAATGTTGACACGGTTGCTTACAAAACATGTTGTGCTAACGACATCCGCCCAAAAATACTTAGGAAGATTAGAGTCGCTAAGCATCATTCTTGCGAGTTCCACCAATGACCTATTCTTCCTTTATACGACACCGTTTTTTTGAGGAATCCTTGGTACGAAGAAGTTGTGAGATATTTTGTGCTCTTTGCAAAATTCTTCAAAAAAAGCGTTTTGGAATTCTCCACCATGGTCACTTCTTATGGATGCTATTGTGAGAGACTTCTCTTTTTGTATTTGTTTCTCATACTTCTTGAAAGCTTTGAAAACGTCACTTTTCTGCACTAGAAACAATGTCCATGTATATCTAGAGAAATCATCAACAATAACTAAAGCGTATACATTACCTCAGAAGCTTTTCGTTCTTGATGGACCAAAAAGATCCATATGCAACAATTGGAGTGGCCTAGAAGTGGACACAACTTTCTTGGATTTGAAAGATGTCTTGGTTTGCTTCCCCTTTTGGCATGCGTCACATAACTTATCCTTGATGAACTAAATCTTTGGAAGACCAACAACTAGGTCATGCTTTATCAACTTGTTCAAATGTTCCATGTGAATGTGAGTGAATCTTTTATGCCATAGACAAGCCTCGTTGTTGTTCGCCAATAAGCATTTTACCTTCAAGGAAGAGTCATCAAAATAAATCATAAAAATATTATTAATTCTTTTACCTTTTAGCAAAACATCATGCGAGACTTCATGTTCGATTAGACATTCTTCCTTTTTGAAGTTGATTCAGAACCCTTTGTCACACAATTGACTTATGCTAAGTAGGTTATGTCTTAGGCCTTCAACGTAAAGGACATCTTCGATAATTGTAAATGGTGGTGCTCCAACGGTTCCTATTCCAAGACTCTTTCCTTTAGTGTCATCACCATATGTAACATATCCTTTAGCCTTTAAAGATAGTTGTGAAAATTTGTTGATATCGCCTGTCATATGCTTTGAACATCCGTTATCAAGATACCATTGATTGGATGTTGAATTCAAGCATACCTATAAAACAAAGTTAAGTTTCGTTAGGTACCCAAATTGCTTTGGGTCCTTGATAGTTAGTACCATTTTCAACCCACACATAATTCTCTTTTGCAATACCAATATTACGCACATAACAAGCATTAGGTGTGTGGCCTTTGATTCCACAATAAAAGCAAGTTGGTTGAAAATTATTTTTATATCTAGGAACATAAATATTTTTCTTAACAACCCTTTTCTTTTTATGACTTTGATGCACACTTTTAGAAATGTTTACTTTCTCTTTAGAAATTTGTTCACTTGCTTTGACAAAAATGGTCTCATTTTTGTTTTGTTTAGAAAACTTAGAATATCCTAAACCACATTTATCATTAGGATATCTTTGGTGCCTAATAATTTCTTCCAAGTCAATTTTTCCTTTTTCATATCTTTCAAGAACTCTTTTAAGTTGAACAATTTGAAAAGAGTAAGATTCACAATTCTTACAAGAAAGATTTTGTTTTTCATCCATTGATTTTTGTTTTTTCATTTTCAACATATTTTTCCAAAGAAATGTTATTTTCATCTAAGGATGAAATTAATTTCTTTTGAGATGAAATGGTTTTATACAAAATTTTACATTATTTTAAAAATTCATCTATAACATCTTGTGCATCATTATCATAAACGGAAAAGTTGCTACTAATATCATCTTTTTCATCATCGGAGTGATGTGAAGCTATTAGAGCCATGTTTGCACATTCATCGCTTTCCGATTCCGATGAGGAACTTATCTCATTATCGTCCCAAACAATGTATTCCTTCTTGTTCTTAATCTCCTTCCTGCATTTGAATCCTCCTTTCTTTGCAAGTTTAGGGCAATCCGGATTTATGTGACCTTGCCTTCCACATTCATAACAAGTAACGTCTTGCATTGATGTGGGTGCTTCCTTCTTCCCGAAATGTCTATTCTTTTTAGCATAAGAGGAATTCTTATTTGTCTTAAAAAACTTACCAAGCTTCTTTACAAGAAGCATGAAATTCTCATCTTCCGATGTCTCCTCATCTTTATCATCTTTTGATTCAACCTTCAAGGTAATTCCTTTGGACTTCTTTTCTTGACTTTCGTGTTTCTTGAGCCTTCCAAGTTCCAATTCGTGTTCTTGAAGTTTGCCAAATAGAGATGCGGATGTCATCATTGAGAGACTCTTCTTTTCTAAGATAATGGTCACTTTCGGTTGCCATTCTCTTGTCAAGGATATTAGGACTTTGAGGTTGAGATAATCATTTGTAAATGTTTTTCCGAGAGCAATCAAATGGTTTTTTAGATGAACGAATCTCTTATGTAATGCAACTATAAATTCACAGGGCTGCATGCGGAACATCTCGTACTCTTGACTTAGTTTGTTTAACCTTGATTTCTTTACTTCGGCGGTTCCTTCATGTGTTTTTACCAAGGTGTGCCAAATCTCCTTTGCCGATTTACATTGAGATATGCGAAAGAACTCATCCATACTAAGAGCACTTTGTAGAATGTTGATTTCCTTCTTTTCCTTTAAAATTATTTTCTTATCATCTTCGTCATATGTACTTTTCAATTTTGTGGTTCCAACACCATTAACGACATTCATTGGATTATGTGGATCGTTTTCAACTGCTTCCCATATACCTTCTCCTTGGGCTTCAAGATATGCCTTTATTCTGATTTTCCATAAATCGAAATATTCTCCGGAGAAGAGTGGGGGCTTGTTGCTACTTCCACCATCCTTGAAAACCGGGTTTGAGCTTGAGGAAGCCATGATGGATCTCTAGGAACAAGTTACCTATAACTTGCTCTGATTCCAAATGTAAGAACAGAAAGAGCCTAAAAGGGGGGGGGGTGAATTAGGTTCTTAGAAATATTTCTGGAATTTTATCGATGGTTGAATTTTTCTTGATTATGGTTCTAAGTATGAAAGCAGAAAAGTAAATGACACCAGGATTTATACTGGTTCCCCTCACAGACCGAGAGTACTCCAGTCCCCTTACGACTTGTAAGAGATTTTATTATAGTTTTAGAATTGTACAGCCATTTGTCGCTCCCAAAGATTTGCATCCCGGTGCAGATGTGAACGGTCGGCGAAAAGAGAGAAATGAAATGAATTGAATGAATAGAGTCGCCAGCTTGGCATTTTTATCCCGAAGGAAAGGTAATGCTGCATAAACCTGGGAAGAGATGGATAAGACGGTTGCGAACCAGAGAAACTGAGAAAGGGGGTTGGTTACAACCTGGGAAGGTATTAGCACCCAGATTATCTGTCGTACTCGACGAGATCCACGCTTACAAGATTGTGTTTAAAAGGGGTAAGTGTATGTGTTATCTGTGTGCAAAAGTTGGGAATGAATGTACAGGTGTCAGTGCAAAAGGGTGAATTGCTCAGGAACTGAGGCTTAGAAAAGAATGCTGAAAGAGGGGGAAGACAAAGAGAGTTTTGTTCGATAACTGTTAAGTTATGCCTACGTATCCTCGCGTGTAATGAGAAAGTCAGAACACCGTAGTTCGACTCAAAGAGACTGAAAATAAATTGTCTGTGAACTGCTTACTTGTCTATGCTCAAGTGTATGACTCGTCTGGCTCGAGTGCTAACTGTCTTTCATTATACGGAAGAAGCGAGTTCTCGTTTTTAGAGTGAGTGTGATGAGAAAAGAATCCCGGAGGAGACGTTTATTGTTTGTTTTTGTGTTTTCAGTTTTTTATTGTTTTTGGTGTTTTGCATAAGTTAATGAGCTTAAGCCTAAATCAAGGATTTGTAAACTCATTATATCCTCCCTGATTAGGGATAATGAGTCTAATTAAGTGTGAGATAAACACCTCACCTTAGTTACCATGATGATGTAGGATTAAGATCATTATCCTACTTGTGATTAATTAGAAGTTTTTGGGTTTTTGTTTAGTGTTAAGTAATGAGTTTAATCTCTAATCACAGATTAGTGAACTCATTACACCATCCTAATAGAAGGATAATAGATGAGAACACTTAAGCTGAGGAAGATAACTCAACCTAATCCATGGTTAGGGATTAAATTCATTATATAACAAACCTTTATTAAATGGATTTTAATTAAGTGATGAGATTAAGAAGTGGATTTTAAGTTTGTAATACAACTTGAGGGGGACTTGTCCATTAAACACTAGGGTTAGTCCATCTTAACCAAAAGGAAGAGATACAACCCTAATGTAAGGCCCAAGTTACAAGATAAAGTCTTAGTGATTATTAATGTGATTTGATTAAGAGGTGTAAAAAAATTAAAGGTTTAACACTTAGGATTAAAGTTATACACTCCATCCTAAGAGAAGGATGCATGCATAACCCTAATTCAAAGTCCTAAAGATTTAAGAGTTTAGCCTCTGATTATTGAGATGAAAAGAGAGACTCAAAGGTAAAAAGCTAGGGGGACTATACAACCCTAAAATTTATCTTGCTTGGATATCTTATGGTTTGTTAGGCTTAGGAGAAAGGATCTTCAAGGCCACCAATGGAAGAAGCAGATGAAAAGAGAAGGAAGAAGAAGAATACGTTACTTACTTCCTGAAGAAGATAAGTAACTTAAAAGGAAAATAAGTAAGAAGAATGGAACACCAATGAAACAAGTTCACTTAAAAGACAAGTAAATATGCATATGAATGATGAGAAGAGATGGGAAGTGAAGGCAAATCCACCTCCCAAAATAACTTACCAAAAGTTCCTAAAAATGTTAATATGAATGCATAAGACATAAAGTAAAAGGAAATGAAATGAAATGAGATGTGAAAACCAAAGTCAGAAGTGAAAATGTAATGTAAAAGGCATATGAGATGATGCAAAGTCATACAAGATGCATATGAATGATCATACAAAGATGAGATGCAATGAAAGTATGTTTAGAAGCTTGAAAACACATGGATGTTCATGAAATATAATGGATGCAAAGCATAGAAAATGAATGAATAAATGATCAAGCAATGTTCAATCATGTCTTAAGATGTCTAAGATGTCATATAAATGTTTGAAATGTCATGGCAAGTTCACATGATGATGATATGCAAAGATGAATGCAAATGAACATGAGAAATTAGGGTTTTATGAATGTATGAGATGCAAATGACCAAAACAGAAGCATACAACATGATAAAAAATTTAAATTAAGCTCAATCAAACCCTAAACATATACAAGATCAAACCCCAAAGGAGAAGGTCAGAAGCTTAACCTAGTAAGAGTTATGAATTGTCTAAGTTTGCTAGGGGTTTTGGGTGATTCTTAAGGGAAAATGAAAATCAAATTGAAAATGCAAGATAAATTCATGAGAAAAATAACCTATAAACTAAATGCAATATTTGAAACAATGCAAAAATAATCAAGTTCAAACTCATCATGGTTAGGCAGAAATAAATTTTTCAAGTTAGGGTTAGAAAATGTGATTTTTAAGAATCCTAATTCAAAGAAAATTGTGAAATTATGATCCAACCTAAAAAGAAATTTGTATGATGAGTTTGAAAATGTTTCTAAGTGTATTGGAATGGTTCATGAATTTTTTGGTGATTTTTAGAAACCTAAATGCATTTTTAATTAATTAAAATCCATTAATTAATTAAAAATAACATTTAAATATTTAAAAAATACTTTTTAAATGCAAAAAATAAAATAAAAATTATTTTTGGGTTACTAAAAATATTTGAAATAAAAATGAAAAGGATCAGATATTTTTGATAAGTTTTGGTATTTTAAATAAAATGAGAAAGAAAATGCAATAAAAATGAAAATAAAATGAATTTAAATGTAAGTATGCACATCTGAGGGCCAGGATTCAAACTGGGATGGAGGGAGTTGACTGCGCGCGTGTTTGTGTGGATGAGATTCAATTTGGAAAATTTAAATTAATCCTAATTAATTAAACTAATTAAAAAGATTAGGGTTTAAGTGGACACATCCTAGCCCTCCAATCACGCGCTAAACACAATCTGAAGGCCTACATTCAAACTGGGTGGATTAGCCCTAATCACAAACCCTAAGTACTTTCAGGTGACCGGAGCAAGCTCCGGTCATCTTCTCCGGCTAGACAAAAACCTAACTCTCTCCCCAGGCCATGAAAACTTCCCAAACTTTCCAGAATCACTCCCTAAACATCAATAAGCAAGAATCAAGCAACAAAAACAATTTATTTTTCACATACAGAGAGAATTGAATCAAACAAGTTTCACGAGAAAATTTTCAGAAGCTTCATACACTCTCAAATCTCAACCATTTTCAAAACAAATTACATCAGCATGCTCAGGGGAACGCATATAATCACTTAGGAACTTAAAATAAAGCTTCTGGAAAAAATGTTCTTGAGGTATACCTGAGATGGAACTTTCTGATTATGGGCTTTCTGGACCTTTCATTGATGCTAAAACACTCCAAAGGATCCCCTTAGGCTTCTGGAATGCTTGAAACAAGTTTGTGATGGCTGACTTTGATGATTCAGTTCTGCTGCACCAGAAATCGTGTTTTGGTTTTGTGTGCTTTCAGGCCAATTCAAGGGTTTCTTTATGTTCTATGAGTGATATGGAGATGATTGGTGAAGTTTGTTTTGAGGTTTGATGGCTCGTTTTTTAGAATCAAAGAAAGGATTTTTTTGACAAGTTTTGTGAAAGCTGAGTTCTTGGAGGTTTCAGGCTTGATTGTGTTGTGTAATGAGCTCCATAATGTTTGTATGTAATGTCTTGATTGGTCAGAAAGTTGGTAGTGGCATGGTTTGATTGGTACTGGCAAGTTGCAAAAAAGTCAAAAGTTTTGTACCTCAAGCATGGGCCATGGCAGAGTTGGCTTTTGGGGTTGTCGCTCCCAAAGATTTGCATCCCGGTACAAGCGTGAACGGTCGGCGAAAAGAGAAATGAAAGGAACTGAATAGATTCGCCAACTAGGAATTTTTATCCCGAAGGAAAGCTAATGCTGCATAAACCTAGAAAGAGATGGATAAGACGGTTGTGAACCAGAGAAACTGAGAAAGGGGGTTGGTTACAACCTGGGAAGGTATTAGCACCCAGATTGTCCGTCGTACTCGACGGGATCCACGCTTACAAGATTGTGTTTAAAGGGGTAGTGTATGTGTTATCTGTGTACAAAAGCTAAGAATGAATGTACAGGTGTCATTGCAAAGGGGTGAATGCTTAGGAACTGAGGCTTAGAAAAGAATGCTGAAAGAGGGGGATGACAAAGAGACTTTTGTTCGATAACCGTTAATTTATTCCTACGTATCCTCGCGTGCAATGAAGAAGTCAGAACACCGTAGTTTGACTCAAAGAGACTGAAAAAAGATTGACTGTGAACTGCTTGCTTGCCTATGCTCAAGTGTATGACTCGTCTGGCTCGAGTGCTAACTGTCTTGCATTAGACAGAAGAAGCAAGTTCTCGTTTGTGAATGAGTGTGATGGAAAAAGAATCCCGAAGGAGACGATTATTGTTTTTTTTTGTGTTTTCAGTTTTGTTATTGTTTTTGGTGTTTTGCATAAGTTAATGAGCTTAAGCCTAAATCAAGGGCTTGTAAACTCATTATATCCTCCCTGATTAGGGATAATGAGCCTACTTAAGTATGAGATAAGCATCTCAACTTAATTACCATGATGATGTAGGATCAAGATCATTAACCTACTTGTGATTAATTAGATGTTTTTGAGTTTTTGTTTAGTGTTAAGTAATGAGTTTAATCTCTAATCACAAATTAGTGAACTCATTACACCATCCTAATAGAAGGATAATAGATGAGAACACTTAAGCTGAGGAAGATACCTCAACTTAATCCATGGTTAGGGACTAAATTCACTATATAACAAGCCTTTATTAAATGGATTTTAATTAAGAGATGAGATTAAGAAGTGGGTTTTAAGTTTGTAAGAAAACTTGAGGGGGACTTGTCCATTAAACACTAGGGTTAATCCCTCTTAACCATAAGGAAGAGATAGAACCCTAATGTAAGGCCCAAGTTACAAGATAAAGTCTTAGTGATTATTAATGTGCTTTGAAAAAGAGGTGTAAACAAATTAAAGGTTTTACACTTAGGATTAAAGTTATACACTCCATCTTAAGAGAAGGATGCAGGCATAACCCTAATTCCAAAGTCCTAAAACTTTAAGAGTTTAGTCTCTGATTATTTAGATGAGAAGAGAGACTCAAGGAGACCCAAACGTAAAAGTCTAAGGGGGACTATACACAACCCTAAAAGTTATCATGCTTGGGTATCCTATGGTTTGTTAGGCTTAAGAGAAAATATCTTCAAGGCCACCTATGGAAGAAGCAGATGAAAAGAGAAGGAGAGAGAAGAACAAGTTACTTACTTCCTGAACAAGATAAGTAACTTGGAAGAAAGAAAGTGAGAAGGATGGAACATAAGTGAAAAAGTTCACTTCAAAGACATGTAAAAAATGCATATGAATGAGATAAGAAAAGGTGGGAAGTGAAGGCTAATCCACTTCCCAGATAACTTACCCAAAGTTCCTGAAAAGGTTAGTATGAATGCATAAAATGTAAAGCATAAAGAAATGCATTGAAATGAGATGCAAAGACCAAAGTCAGAAGTGATTATGCAATGCAAATGGCATATGAGATGATGCAAAGTCATACAATGTGCATATGAATGTTCATACAAATATGAGATTGAAAGGAAGCATGCTTAGAAACATGAAAACACATGGATGGTTATGAAATGTCATGAATGCAAGACATAACAAATGAATGAAGAAATGATCAATCAATGTTCAAGCATGTCCTAAGATGTCTAATATGTCATATGAATGTTTGAAATGTCATGGCAAGTTCACATGATGATGATATGCAAAGATGAATGCAAATGAACATGAGAAATTAGGGTTTTATGAATGTATGAGATGCAAATGACCAAAACAGAAGCAATCAACATGATAAAAAATTGAAATCAAGCTCAATCAAACCGTAATCCCATACAAGGTCAAACCCCAAAGAAGAAGGTCAGAAGCTAATCCTATTGAAATTTATGAATTTTCTAAGTTTGCTAGGGTTTTTGGGTGATTCTTAAAGGAAAAAGCAAATAAAATTGAAAATTAAAGATAACTCCATGAGGAAAATAACCTAGAAACTACATGCATTATGTGAAACAATGCAAAAAGAATCAAGTTAAAACTCATCATGGTTAGGAAAAAGTGAATTTTTCAAGTAAGGGTTAGAAAAATGTGATTTTTAAGAACCCTAATTCAAAGAAAATTGTGAAATTATGATCAAACCTAAAAAGAAATTTGTATGAAGAGTTTAAAAATGTTTAAAAATTTATTGGAATGGTTCATGATTTTTTTGGTGATTTTTAGAAACCTAAATGTATTTTTAATTAATTAAAATCCATTAATTAATTAAAAATAACATTTAAATATTTTAAAAATACTTTTTAAATGCAAAAAATAAAATAAAAATCATTTTTGGGTTGAGAAAAATATTTGGATCAGAAATGCAAAAGATCATATTTTTGTGATGTTTTTAACTATTTTAAATAAATTATGCAAAAGAAATGAATAAAAATGAATTAAAAATGAAATAAAGGAAAAGTATGAGGATCTGATGGCTGAGATTTAAACTGGAAAAGGGAGGGTTGACTGCGCGCGTTATCCAAGGGCTGACATTTAAACTGGCTAATTAAACTGATTAAATTAATTAATTAAAATTAGGGCTTAAGTGAAATGATCCTGACCATTGAAACACGCGCTAAACTGGATCCAAGGGCTGAGATTCAAACTGGGGAGATTAACCCTAATCCTAACCCTAATTACTTTCAGGTGACTGAAGCAAGCTCCAGTCATCTTCTTCGGCGAGCCATTCATGCTAACTTCTTCCCTAGGCTACCCCAAACCCCCAAACTCTCTAGAATCAACCCCCTAATCATTCTAAATAAGAATCAGGCCACAAACAACATTTATTTTACATCAAACACATGAATCGAAGAAAAACATTTTCAGATCAAAAAGTTTCAGAACATCAATACATCCTGGTTTCTCAACCATTTTCAAAACAAATCATATCATCATGATCAGGGAAGCATGTAGAATCATTTAAGAACTTAAAAGAAAGGTTCTGGAAAAAATGTTTTTGAGGTATACCTGAGATGAAGCTTTCACTCCTTGAGCTTTCTGGCCTCTTTCTTGGTTCAAACCAACTCCAATAAGCTCCCTGATGATGATGTGGAGCTTAGAATAAGCTTGAATGTCCTCCTTTGTGAGTTTCAGTTTTGAGAGGATAGAAATCGTGTTTTTGATTTAGAGGCTTTTAGGTCATTGCGAGGGTTGCTTTGTGATCCTGAAGGTGTGTATGATTGAATGGTGCAAAGAGTTTTGAGGTTTGTGGTTTTTGTTGAGAGAATCGAAGAGATGAAGGTTTTGGTGGATTTTGTGCAATCTGACTTGTGTTGTGTTTCAGGCTCCAAGAAGATATGAAATGAGGTCCATGAGGCATGTATGTGATGTCTTGATTGGTCAAAAGAGTTATTGTGGCTCAGCTTTATTGGTATGGGAGGTTTTGCAAAAAAGTCAAATTTGTGTACTTGGAGGTATGGGGCATGGAAGAGCTGGCTTTTTGGGGGTGTCTGGCCTCAGCTTGCATCAAGGAGAACCATAGAATCAGTTTTCATGAGCTGGCACAAGTGGATGAAGGGTTTCATAGCATTTTGCAATTTTCCTTCTTTGAACTTTCTTGAGAAGAAAGGCATGAAAACTTGTGATTTTTGGTGCAATCTTGATCAAAATGTGTTGCATTATGTTGGTATGATGTTTAGAAGTTGATTAGAGGTCATTAAATGGTTTGAAACTTGAATTTGCAAAAAATCCTCTTTGGCATGAACTTGAAAATTATAGGATTTTTGCCAACTTTGAAAGGCCATATCTTGAGTTCTAGGATGAATCAAGACATGTTCTAGTACTTTTTGAAAAGGGAAAGACCTAATCTACAACTTTCATGTCCAAGAATTTTTCATTTGAAGCATTTTTGGTTATGAAAGAGGAGGTTGAAAATCTTTCCCAAAATGGAAAGTTTCCATTACAAGTCATTTCGAAAAATAGCAAGTTTGCCTTTGGCCCAAAATTCTTCAACTTTGTGAATTTCCGACCACTTCTAAGATCAAATAAAGATCATAGAGACTCAAAATGATGAGGATGACCCTTTGGTCCTCTTGAGGGAGGCCTCATATGCCCTGATTTTGACTTTACTTGCTCAAGAAGTTACCCAATGGTTAGATGACTTCCACAAAGAATTTCTTCATAAAACATGGTACACATGATCCTTATTAAATATTAAGAACATTAGAAACAAGAATGACCAAAAATTTTAGAGTTAAGGCCTCTGAAACCAAAATCCTAATTTTGGTCATCTGTGTAGGAAAACCCTAGCTCTGCTTCCATGCCTTTGCCAATTTTTGTGATCTCTTGACTTTCATGAACTTTGGGGAGCATATTATGATCATAGAACACACATGGACCCTCTTGGAAAGCTTCAAGACCATTGGGATGGCTCAGATTGATTCTTGAATTGCTCAGATCACAAACCCTTGATGCAGATGAAAATGGAACTATGTAGTGAAACAAACATGCAATATGAGATGGTATGCTTATACTAAAACAAAAATGAAAGATCACAAGCCATGGTGTGAGAAAAAGTAAGGGAAAATTTGGGGTGTTTACAGCTGCCCCTATTCAAGCATGAGTTAGTTGTGCAGGATGTAAGCGCCTGGCTTAACAGTCAAACAAGATAACTTGTGGTTGAATACCAAAGACAGTCCGAAATTTGAACTCGCTGGGAGAAGAAGAAAGGGGATATAAATTGTAAAAGGTAGTATAGTATGATTATCAAATGAAAGCGATGGAGGACAACCATCATGTAGAGGATGACTGTTGGGGATAAAGCGGTAAGCAAAGCAATGACGTGGACGACAAACAAGCTGGGGAAGTAAAGAGATCACGACAAGGACGACCATCGGGTAATAAAATAAAACTTTCTGGGGATTAAAATGAGGAAAACATTGACGGGGACGGCCATCAGGTTTTGAAAGTAAAGTAAACAACGATGGGTACGAACATCGGGTGAAATAATAAATGAAATAATGATGAGGGACAGTCATCAAAGGTGAAGGACGATCACCTAGCAGGGGACAGCTGCTGAAAATATTACGACATAGGACGAATGTCAGATAGAAAAGGTCAACGATGGGGACGACCATCAGATAAGTATGATGAAGGACGATCATCAGGAGGTGAAGGACGATCACCTAGCAGGGTATGGCTGCTTTCGAGGATTATCACGACATAGGATGAATGTCAGATAACAAGATCAACGATGGGGACGACCATCAGATAAATGATGAGGGACGGTAATCAAAAGGTGAAGGACGATCACCTAGAAGGGGACGGCTGCTAAAAATATTACGACATAGGACGAATGCCGGATAGAAGGTTTCAACAATGGAGATTCCACTGGGGAAAAGGATGAGGGACGGTCATCCAAAGGTGAAGGACGATCACCTAGCAGGGGACGGCTGCCGAAAATATCACGACATAGGACGAATGTCGGATAGGAAAAAGTTGTTTTGTTAGTGACTTACTGGGGGAATGGTAAACACGGACGAGTGCTTACGCTTTGAAAATAAAAGATATAAGTGTTTGTCAGTGTGTATAGACAAAAGATAGGGAAGAGCATCCTTAGAACCATGATACGGACGAGTATCAGTAGAAGGAAACGCTGACGCATGTTTAAGGAAGATGATACAGAAGAGTATCAACTGGTTGAGTAAAGAACACAGACGAATGTTGATCTGTTGAGGGGTAATATATACAAGATACAGACGAGTATCAAAGACTTCTATATAAGTATGTATAAGTGTTGATCTGTTGGTGAAGTATGTGCAAGACACGGACGAGTGTCAAAAGATTAGGCAAGGGACACGGACGAGTGTTTGACTTGCTGGGGAAGTATGACACGGACAGGTGCTAAAAAAGAATATGTACGAGTTGTGAATCAATATTTGTATTTGAGAGTGCAAAAGGTATTCTGGCGACCTGCGGGGGGATAGGATGACACAGAAGAGTGTCGAAAAGAGCACGTATAAATATAAACAGGCATATGTGTTTTGAGAGTGCAAAGGGGATGCTTTGGCTTTTATCTGTGGGGGATATGAGTTTTGTATATTGCCGGTAAAATATTGATAGTATTTGCAGGTGACTAGCTCGAACCTGGCTTATGATCATGCAAATGTTTGATTTTTGCCGTAATGCTACGTGTTAGATGAAATGCTACGCTTATTTCGGTGAATATGATGTGAATGCTATGATAATGCAAATGAGAAGCTTGATCCAAGATTCGGATCCTGCGGGGATAAAGATCTTTGGCTGGTCTTCCTGGAGGGATAACCCAGCTAGGGAAAGAGATAATTGATAGATCTGTTCGGAGGGAGAACTCTGCTTGGGGAAATAGATCATTGATAGATCTGTCCGGAGGGAGAATCCTCAATAGGGATGAGGAAGTTTTTAGCAACTCCACTGGGGTGTGTTTCAGGTATTGCTCTATTGGGGAGGCAACTTTGTGGGGAATCAATTCCACCAACTCTGCTGAGGATGAGGGAAATCTGACACTCTGGTGAGGGATAGGAAATTCCTTGTCCACCTTGTTGTGGAAGAGTCTGTCAGGCATTGCTCGGGAGATCCTGCTTAGGGAGGAGATAACTTCTGGGAAGCAATACGCTTGGGATTTAATGCTTGATATGCCCCATGTCGCGAAAGATTGTCTGCCTTGAGTACCTGCAACCTGCTAAGACGAAGGAAAACGCACAAGTATCCCGAGGTATCCTTAACCGGATTCCGTCATAGGAATTAAATTTACCTAAAAGTAATATATTTCCTGCAAGAATTTGTTAAAATGGCTCATATGTTTTATGCAAGTGTTGTATTATGAACATTGGACATTTTGCAAACAAAACAAAAATGTACAAAACAAAAATGTACAAAACAAAGTGTGACTGAAAACTCTGATTTTATTAATTTGTGTGCCCTGAATTGGCAAGTACAGTCAAAAGAAGCGAATCCCCTGGAAGGAGGAGATTGCTATAAATTGAGAAAATAAAAAGTGTTGGCAATGTTGAAGATGACGCTCCAGTGGGCTTCCTTTGCTATGACCTGTATGACCTTGACGTTCTTCTTATCTTGCTTTCTAAAGAAGGTTGATTCTGACTGACGCTTTTTCCTTTCGAAGCTTGTCATGTTGTGAATGACACAGACGAGTTCAAAATGCAATTGTTCGCTTATTCCCTGATTTTGCGTGGATCGCCCTCTCGGGTTTTCAATCCACCAGGATACCCATTTTTGCCTGAGCTGTTCAATGCGGCTTTTCAACTCAGCGGGTGTACACATTTTTTTTTATTTTTCCCTTATTTTTTCCCAAGTCTTTTATTCTGTTTTTGACTCGCCGGGATGCCCTATTTTTTCCTGGACTTACATTATGTTTTTATGTCAAGTGGGTCTTTTTATGCGAAGTATTTTTTAACTGCATCCGAATTCACAGGAGACGGGAAGTCTTCACCATCCATGGTTGCGAGCATCAGTGCTCCACCCAAGAAGACTTTGGTTATTACATAAGGACCTTCATAGTTTGGTGTCCACTTGCCCCTGCGGTCTGTATGAGGAGGATGGATTCTTTTCAGAACAAGCTCTCCCACTTGGTATTCCCGAGGTCTGACTTTCTGATCGAAGGCTTTCTTTATTCGCTTCTGATATAACTGCCCATGACAGATGGCATCTAATCTTTTCTCTTCAATCAGATTAAGTTGATTGTACCGAGACTGGACCCATTCTTCTTCATCCAGTTTCACATCCATCATAGCCCGTAAGGAGGGTAGCTCAACTTCAACGGGTAGGACAACTTCCATACCGTACACAAGCTGATAAGGTGTTGCCCCAGTAGATGTTCTGATTGAGGTTCGGTACCCATGCAAGGCAAATGGTAGCATCTCATGCCAGTCTTTGTAGGTAACTACCATCTTCTGCACAATCTTCTTGATGTTCTTGTTAGCCGCCTCAACAACGCCATTCATTTTTGGCCTGTAAGGAGAAGAGTTGTGGTGTTGGATTTTGAAGTTCCGACACAGTTCAACCATCATTTTGTTGTTCAAATTGGAACCATTATCAGTAATGATTCGCTCGGGAACTCCATATCGACAGATGATGTCTCTTTTCAGAAATCTAGCTACCACTTGTCTGGTGACGTTTGCATATGAAGCTGCTTCAACCCATTTAGTGAAGTAATCAATGGCAACTAGGATGAATCTGTGGCCATTTGAAGCAGTCGGTTCAATATTTCCAATCATGTCAATGCCCCACATAGTGAAGGGCCAAGGTGAAGACATCATGTTCAAAGGATTTGGAGGCACATGCACTTTATCTGCGTAGATCTGGCACTTGTGGCACTTTCTGGCATATGCACAACAGTCTGCATCCATTATAATCTAGTAGTAACCTGATCTTAATAACTTCTTTGCCATTGCATGTCCTCTGACATCATTCGAAGATGCCCCAAGTGGGTATGTCTGATTCTCTAAGAAGCATTTGATGTCATGGAACCAAGGCTTGTCATCACTAGCAGTGTCCACAGAGAATACATATGTTGGTCGGTCCAGTCTAGATACCAAAATCCGAGGCACATAATTAGCAGCTTGAACTTTGATCATGGAGAAAATGGTAGCTAAAGTGTCTGCAAATTGATTCTCATCTCGAGGGATGTATTAAAGTTTGACTGTTGTGAAGAAAGTCAATAGTCTCCTCGTATAATCACGGTATGGAATCAGATGCTCCTGATGAGTGTACCATTTGCCGTTGGTCTGGTTGATTACTAAAGCCGAATCTCCGAATACATTCAAGGTTTTGATCCTGAGGTCAATGGCCTCCTCAAGACCCATGATACAGGCTTCATATTCTGCTTCGTTGTTAGTGCAGACAAAGGTGAGTTTTGCCGAGAAAGGCATATGAACTCCTTTATGTGTAATGAGCACTGCGCCAACTCCACGACCATTCATGTTGATAGCCCCATCAAACATCATAGTCCATGCTTCTTCTGGGTCAGGCCCTTCAGTGTGAACAGGTTCTTCAAAATCTTTTGCTTTTAAGAACATGATGTCTTCATCAGGGAAGTCAGATCTCATAGGCTCGTAATCATCAATGGGTTGCTCAGCCAGATAATCAGACAATACACTGCCCTTGATGGCTTTTTGAGAAGTGTACTGAATGTCATACTCTATTAGGATCATTTGCCATCTTGCAACCCTTCCGGTAAGTGCTGGCTTCTCAAGTATGTACTTGACAGGGTCCATTTTTGAGATCAACAAGGTAGTGTGAGTCAACATATACTGTCTTAGTCGGCGAGCAGCCCACGCTAAAGCACAACAAGTTTTCTCGAGCAGTGAATAACGTTGTTCACAGTCGGTAAAATTTTTGCTTAGGTAGTATATTGCATACCCTTTTCGACCATACTCGTCATGCTGGCCCAAAACACATCCCATTGACCGTTCTAATACTGTCAGGTGCATTATCAGAGGTCTTCCTTCAATTAGAGGCATGAGAATTAGAGGTTCTTGCAGGTACTCCTTGATCTTGTCAAAAGCTTTCTGACAATCGTCGTTCCACCTAATTGTTTGTTCCTTTCTTAACAGTTTGAACAGGGGTTCACAGGTTGCAATGATGTGAGATATGAACCTTGAGATGTAGTTCAATATACCTAAGAACCCTCGAACTTCTTTCTCAGTCCTAGGTGCAGGCATTTCCTGAATAGCTTTGACTTTGTCGGGATCAACCTCAATTCCCTTTTCACTTACGATAAAACCCAGCAGCTTACCGGAACATACCCCGAATGTGCATTTGTTAAGGTTCAATTTCAGCTGATACTTCCTCAGACGCTTAAACAACTTCAGCAGATTCTCCAGATGATCTTCTTTAGTAAGGGACTTGGCAATCATATCATCCACATAGCATTTAATTTCTTTGTGGATCATATCATGGAATAATGTTACCATATCCCGTTGATACGTTGCACCGACATTCTTCAGTCCAAACGGCATTACCTTGTAACGAAATGTGCCCCAAGGTGTGATGAAGGTTGTTTTCTCCATGTCTTCGGGTGACATCTTGATCTGATTGTATCCAGAAAATCCGTCCATGAAAGAAAATACCGAGAACTGAGCTGTGTTGTCCACCAATACGTCAATGTGAGGTAATGGGAAATCATCTTTTGGGCTAGCTCTATTCAGGTCTCGATAATCCACACACATACGCACCTTTCCATCCTTCTTAGGAACGGGTACAATATTAGCAACCCACGGCGGGTAACTAGTTACAGCAAGGAAACCGACGTCCCACTGCTTTTGTACTTCTTCCTTAATCGTCATGGCCATATCTGGGCGAGTGTGGCGCAACTTCTGTTTAACTGGTGGGCAATCGTCTTTCAAGGGTAGCCTGTGCATGACAATATCCGTATCTAGACTTGGCATATCTTGATAGGACCAAGCAAAGACGTCGACATATTCCCGCAGCATACTGATGAGCCGTTCCTTTACTGGAGCTTGCAGACTGGCCCCAATCTTCACCTCTTTCATATCTTCCTCGGTACCAAGATTAACAGTCTCAACTTCCTCCTGATGAGGAGTAATCACTTTCTCTTATTGCCTCAACAACCTAGCCAACTCTTCAGGAAACTCATAGTCTTCTTCAACCCCTTCATCTACTTGATTAATTGGATTGTCGAAGTCATACAAGGTCATAGTAGTGCTGTTGTCGGTGCAATCTGGAGGATAATCTCTACAAGGGTTGAGATTTGTTCTTTTTAGTGATTAATTTTAATCTTGTTTAGAAAAAGTGTAAATGAAGTTATTATTTTGAAAACATTGCCATTTATTGTTTTGTGCAAAAAATAAAAAAAATGAAAAGACAGTGAGCAAAAAAGAAAATTGTTTGCAAAAGATGTCCATTGTTCATTGACATTCCATTTGCACAAAATACAAATATGGCCCTATTACAAAATGAGTCCTGACACCTTGGGTAAGATGCAGGACTTGATGCATACTAAAGTAGGAAATAATAATTACTCTGCAGGAGTAACTCTTATAATTTCCTGGGAAGACCAGTTAAGGACTTGTTGGCCCGGGATCCTTGGACGAATCCAGCTCTCCAGGTTGAGGTCCCTTTCAGCCTCGTCTTCCACGTTATTGACAGCATCTAGGGTTAGCATTCCCCCACTTATGAACTTGGGCTCCTTAGCAGCCTCTGCTTGATCTTGTCAGAATGGTTTGTAACCCAAACTGAATCTGTCCTCCTTCTTCTCCACAGGCAGCAGCTTGCCCCAACCTTGGGCGTTTCCATCTTCAACAACCTTCCGATCTTGTTGGTAGGAGACAATTGAAGTACCCATCCTATCCTCCTGGGATGCAGCAAATACTTCAATTGTCGCCTCATTGACGTTCAGTGCTTCGAAACCTTGGCCCATGGTTTCGTGGATTTCACCATCCATCTCAATGTATTTGTAGGTAGCCAGATGGCTAACAAAAATGTCCTTTTCACCATAGATTGTGATAATTTTCCCTTCCCACTCGTATTTTAATTTCTGGTGAAGGGTCGACGTAACTGCGCCAGCGGCGTGAATCCATGGTCGACTCAACAAACAACTGTAGGCCGACTGAATGTCCATCACGTAGAAAGTAGTTTGAAAGACCTGCGGGCCAATTATCACAGGAAGCTCCACCTCTCCTAGAATAGACCTCTTGGAACCATCAAAAGCTCTAACCACCAGATTGCTTGGTTGGAGAGCTATACCATCATACTCAAGCTTAACAAGGGCTTTCTTTGGCAAGACATTGAGTGAGGACCCAATGTCAACTAGAACATGTGAAAGCACAGCCCCTTTACACTCCAGAGTGATGTGCAAAGCTTTATTGTGATGACGACCTTCCGTAGTTAAATCAACGTTGGTGAAGCCTAGCCCATGACTAGTATTAACATTTGAAACCACTGTCTCTAGATGAAATACCATGATCTCCTCAGGCACGTAGGCTGCGTGCAGGACTTTAAGTAATGCATCCCAATGAGCTTCGAAACACAATAGCAAGGATAAAATGGAGATCTTGGAAGGAGTCTGGTGGAGCTGATCCACAACCTTATAATCGCTTCTCTTGATTATTCTCATAAATTCGTCCACATCCTGATCAAAGTATGTCTTATGAGCTTCCTTCAAAACCGGTTCTTCAGGCTCCACATTTTTGCCTTTAGCTTTGGCAACGGCCTCTGCCTAAGTTTTAACTCTTGGAATTTGTGACGCGAAGAGGCGTCCGCTTCGAGTGAAGCCTCCGCCTCCCCCGACATTATCGATCTGCGGTGTATGTGTTGAAGAATCAAGAACAACTCTCTCCCTGTTGGAGTATAGGTCTGAATCATAGTGCCATGGCACATCATTATCTTTTTCATATGGAATGGGTCCAGGCACCGTGATGGTGACTGGACTGACTGCAGCGGAAGTAGAGACTGTTATTGTCTGTGGAGCGTAATATATGGTAATAGGACTTCTAACTGGTGGTGGTGATGAAAGGCTGAAACTGGGTTGTTGTTGAGATCGTTGCTGAAAATTTTTAGAATCGGGGACCATTGACGGGTCGTAATATATGGTGATTGTGAAGATATCATTATTAATGGTTGCTATAGTTGTAGAAGCGGATGCGGTTGAACTAACATTTGTTGAAGTGGTGGAAGAGATGATTGTTGACTTTGTAGACGAGTCTGTCAGAACAATCGTTTTTGAAGTTGTAGGAGGAGTGCTTGTTGTTACTGTAGGAGGAATTGCTGATGTTGTAGAAATCGTTGATGTTATCTGCATGATACCTTCTTTGATAAGACCATTGATGCCACTTCTTAAACTTGCACAACCATTGGTGGAAACTTTGTAAGATTCACAGCAGGCTTCACAACCTGGGAACACCTGGCACCTTAAAATCTGAGCTTTAACCTCGGCTAGAGGTGTTTGGATGCTTGCAGTATCTTCAATAAACTTCATGGGTTGATCTTCCTTAATTTCATTTATCCTGGGCCCACCATGGCTGGGCATAGGATTCTTTTTGACGTTAGGAGGAGGTGCAAAATTTAAAGCCTTTGAATCAACTAGATCCTGGACCTTCATGTGCAAAGCTCTGCACTTTTCTGTGGTATGGCCAGGTGCATTAGAATGGAAGGCACATATGGCATTGACGTCGTATTTCCGTGGAAGGTTCTGAGGATCTGGTGGAGCCAGAGTCCTTAATTCAACGAGATTAATCTTCAAAAGTTGTGGTAGAAAAGTGGCATAGGGCATCGGTATAGGATCGATTACCCTGTTGAATTGAGATGGCCTTTGCTGGAAAGAACGTTGTTGTTGGTTGTTGTTGTTGTTGTAGGACCTTTGTTGAGGAAAATGATGTTGCTGAGGGAAATGTTGTGGTTGTAGAGTGTATTGTTGTTGAGGTGGTGGAGTGGGAATTGTGACAGCGGTAATTGATCTTGGCATATACTGGGGCCTTCCTCTGCCCATGTGTACTGAATTGGTTTCACCCGACCTGCGAGGCCCTGCAAAAGGTTTCCTTGTGCTGCTAGAGCTGGCGTCATTATCAGAAATCTTACCCATTTTTAACAAACTCTCAATTCTCTCTCCTGTTATGACTACGTCAGCAAAGCTAGTGGAAGAGAAAGCAGCCAACCTATCAATGTATGTCCCCTGTAGGGTGCTCATGAACATATCTGCCATTTCTCTTTCCGACATTGGAGGTTGAACAACAGCAGCTAATTGCCTCCATCTCTGAGTATACTCTCTGAAGCTTTCTCTGGAGGATTGTGACATACCCATTAGAAGAGTTCTGTTAGGAGCCATGTCTAAATTGTATTGATATTGGCGTATGAAAGCCTCGGCCAAATCCTTCCAATTTCTGATTGTTGCCCTAGTCAGATGAGAGTACCACTCACAGGATGCCCCGGTCAAGCTATCTTCAAAATAGAACATCCATAGCTTTTCATCCATAGTGTAAGCCTTCAATCTTCCCAGAAAGGATTGAAGATGGGTGCAAGGGCAAGATGTCCCATTATATCTTTCGAAGCAGGGAGGTTTGAATTTGTGAGGAATTCTTACTCCCTCCACCAGCCTCATATCCATAACATCAAATCCTAAGGAGTTTTGAGACTCCAGAGATCTTAGCTTTTCTGCTATCTCGTCCAGACGATGATCATAGATTTCATGTCCAGTTCCAACTACAGTGAACTGTTCCTCCTGAGGGTCCTCTTGCAAGGCCCGTCCTCCAGTATTACCTTGGGTATTCCTGATAGCATTAACATCAGGGTTGAGATGAGGCCCAAACTCCGGGGGTTGATATGAGGTTGTACATGATCATTGTTGCTGGTACCCCCTGTACCTGGGTGACTTTCTTCAGGAGTTTGCCGCTCGACCAACTCTCTTAATCTTTCTTGGCTTTGGGCCAACCCAATCATTACTGCCATGAACTGGTTCATCTGAGCCCTCATTTCAGTTCTTTCATTAGCCATCTAGGTTCTCACATCAGTTAGATCTTGCTGAATCTGGTCCATCTGTAAGCTCGGAAGGTTGTTTCTTGTTGGATACCGGTGAACTCTGTTGATGGGGAAGACTCTCCTACGAGCAATGTTTCCTGAAACCACATCAAAGTGAGAAAACAACAACAAAAATACCTACAAAACAAAGAATGAGGTTAGTATGCAATGCAGCATGTCTATTTGTCTTCCAAGGGTATCCGGTTTGGTTATTTGGTTTTGACCTTCCAGACCTCGAGGAAAGATGATGTTGAAGAGAAATTAAGCCCACAGAATAACACACAAACCATATATTACATAATGCAAAGATACATAGTTCATGATTACAACAAGTCCCCATGGTGGGTCAAAATACAACAAAATCATCAAAAGTACAAACAAAATGAAGTACAAATACAAAGAAATCAAACAATCAGCCCAAAGTCATCCTCTTTGACTTCCTTCAGGAGAGCATCAGTCACTGGTCCAACTGGATGCTCTGTGATGGTCTTGATAAGAAGGTTCCTGGTGGCAATATCATTTGTCAACTTCTTATACTTGTCTTGGTCTTTTGATCTCTTCAACCCCGCCCGGAGTTTCAGCTCGGAGATTTCCTTCTGTGCTGCTAACAAGGCTTCCTGAATCTTCTTCTCATTAGCTTCTAGCTGCTCTATCTTATACTGGGTCTTCTGATCTTCCTGTGAACGAGCTTCAGTAATTCTGATCCATCTAGCCTGACTCTCTTCCAAGTAGTGCTCAGCTCTGGCCTTCTGAATCTTAGCTTCTTTACAAGCATTTTTTCAATACCAACTCCCCTGCCCGGGCTCTTCTGATGTAATCATTTGTCTTCTCAATCTTGGCCATATGCTCGATCCAGAGCTTCTCTAACCTCTCATTGTCCATGTAGCGGTAAAATCATGAGTGTAAGCTATTGATTAGCTTCACTCAAGGTACATAGAGTCGCCACCGCCCTTTTATTTATTTCCAAAAGGAAAAAGGAAATAGAACGAACAAAACCTAATGAATCTAAAAGCAAAAGCTAAAAGAAACAAACAGAGAACAGGTAAGGGGATAGGTTACAAATCGGGAAGGTTTTACGCACCCGAAATGTTCGTGGTACTCCACGGGAACCCTTTGACATATTTACTGCTTTTTTGGTCTGAAATTGGTTTGCTTGAAAAGAGATTGAAGAGATGAGAAGAGGAATGTTTTTAAAGATTTTTGTGTTTGAAGAGACGAACGTCTCATGCCTACGTACCCACAAAGTGCAATGCGAGATCAAAACCCCGTAGTTCGTGGTACAAATTGTGAAAAGAAACAAATGAGTTGAATTGATTTTAAAATGTAAAGATAAGTCGTCATTCTTTAGCGAATAATTCCGCTAGAAAGAATGAATCATATCTAAACATGAAAAAAAGGTTAAAAGAAACGTGCACGAGGGCACAAAAACAATTGAATGAGTTTTGAATGTTTTAAAGCTTTTGAGAAGAAAAGTTTCGATATGCTTATGTGGTTTAGCATTTATTAAGAAATGAAATGAAAAAGTAAAACTGCATGACATAAGTCAAGGTTTGATTGCGAAATTGTTTGAAGTTTGAAAACAAAGAAAGTTTTTGAAAATAGGGAGGAGATTTGAAAATTTAAGAAGATGGGAAGAGATGAAGGGACTATCCTAAAATTTGAAAATAAAAGCTAAAGGAAGAACGATCAAACCATATGGCAAGCATTCTTTGAAACAATTGGATCTCCATCTTCATAATCAAGTGAATTCAATCGGAGCCAAAGTCTTCAATCCATAACAACTCAAGCGAAGGGATAGATCCTAAAATCTAAGTCCGAAACTCCAAATCCAATGCCAAGGATGGTAACCATAGTCTGAAATTAAAGTCACAAATCTTTTAGATGTTTAATCCTTTATTAATGTTTTTGTGTCCAAATGGACAAAAGAAAAATCACAAGCAACAATATAAACATAAACAATATGATGAATGATATAAAAGCATAATAGGAGATATAAGGAGCGAGAGATTGAAATAAAGAGGATAAGGTGCGAGAGATTGAATTTAAAATGGTTAGTCTATTAATAGTATTATAATATTTACATAGAAAATGGTATGATGAACTTAATCAAACACAACCACAAAAAGAGAACCAAAATCGAGGCAACCGGATCCAAATGGATCTTATTCCGAATCGGGACAAATTTAGGTCTATGTTAAGCAATCACCGAGTAATTTACGGAGTAATTACCCTACAAATGAGGCCGGCCACCACTAATTAAAGTGGAAAATATTTGTGCTAATACATGTTAGAGAAATGATATTATGAATCATTCTCCGAAAACATGTCACACTAAAAGAAAAAGAACGGTCTAATCTTAATCGAGATTTTCGTTGAATTTATCTAAGGCAACCTATCACGATTTCAAAGTATGGAGAATGATCCAAATGATCATTCATCCATAGATTTGAAATAATGAAGATTAAACCTCTTCGAAAAAACAACAATCTACGAATCGGAGATTGTCATCGACCAAAAAAAATAAAAAAAAGATGGAAAAGAAAACATGGATCTGAAAATAAATCCATCATCGAAAGAACAAAATAAAAAAAACCTTTCATGAAACTCTCTTTTCTAAATTGTTTCTAAAATGTTTTTTTCTAAGATTTTCTTAAAATCTTTTCTAAATACTTTTTCCTAAATTTTACATCAAAAAAGAAAATGGAAAACAATTGTTAAAGAACAAAAATAATAATAATAATATAAAAAAAAGGAAGTTAACAAAATGGAAGGGGGAGGATCCGCGGGTCTGTGCTGGATAGCAACCCGGATCCATAGCCAAGGCCCAAACTCATCAGTCCTTTTTAACAAAAAAAGAAAACAAAAGGATTCCTCTTCTTCTTCATCTTATGACGATACCTTCTTCTTGTTTTTCACAGAAAAAAACCTCCGCAACACTTGTAGCTTCAGGGAGAATCAAATCGCCGCCGCCTCTTCACCTTTAAAACTCGTCGGAAATTAATCACAACACCATTGCTACCGAGCTTTCAAAAGGATCGTCCTTCATTCTTGTTGAAGAACAAGACGCGATTTCGGCAAGAGGATCATTGTAGATCTCGCTCAATCTCGCTTGTGTTTCTCTCTCAATCCTGGATTCAACTTGGTTTAAACACAAAGATGTATTTGTTAAAGGTTAATGGATTGTTGAAAATTTCCGATGAAGGTCGAAGGAATTGAAATGGATGAATCGAAGGAGATTTCGGTTGAAGCCTTGACTGATTTTTTTCAGGGATTTCGTGGGATTTTTAAGCTTGGCCAGAATGAGAGGGAAAGGATTGGTTTTATAGAGGGATGATGTGAGATTGAGGAAAAATTGATGTTGCGTTTTGCTTTGAATTGGACTGCATTTTGCAGTCACGGAATAAGCCTGCTTTGCTGCGTTTCATTTTGTGCGGCTGGCTTATTCGTGTTGTTCAGCTTTCTCACGTTTTTGGTTTGTTGTTCGTGCGGCTGGTTGCGTAATACGGCTTCATTGGGCTGAAAGTGTGAACAACTTGTGACTTGGGCCTGCGTACGGACGGCTTGGAGCGAAGATGCTCGCGTATGGCTTGTGGTAGCTTGATGTGCGTTTGATGTGAAACTTGTTGAATGTTAGCTGAAGTGTTCTTGCGTGCGGAAAGCTGGTGTGAGCTGCGACTGGCATGGCTTTGGTATGTGTTGTTTTGCAGCATGCTGAGGCTGCTGATGTTGGCTTGGTGATGTAAGCTGAATTCAAGTGCTTGTCGTATTGGGAATGTGTTTGGCCGAGTTTTGTGCGAGTGTTTGGCTGCTTTGTGGGCCTGCGGAATTCGTATTATTTTGGTGGCTTGTAAATGACATTGGCTTGAGGTGTATGCAGCTTCTTTTTTTTTTGTTAATTGTGATAGGCTAATGGGCCTAAAAAACTTTATTTTTCTCTATGGTTTTTATTTTCAATTTGTGAATAATATGGATGATGAGCTAAATATAAAAATGATACTAGTTTATGGTAATTTTTGTATGATGATAATATTGAATGAAATAAAAAAAAATGGATAATGAAGTTGGAAAAAAAATAATTGGAAATGGTTAAAAAAATGATTTAAACAAAAAAAAAAAAGATAATGTATATTTGAGAAATGGAAAAGAATCGAAAAAATGAATTATAAAATGGTTAATGGAAATGGGTAATGAATGATAGGTAAAAATTGAAAAATGAATATGGATATGAGGTGATGATTTTTAAGCCCACGACCAACTCCTGATTTTTCTTGCACAAGCCACTGATAATGTTGAATATAGCCAGCACGAAACCACTGAGCAAACTTGCCAATTCTAACACAATCACTGAAATCGTTTGAATATTGTCCTGATAATTCGAATTCATGCTGAGGAAAATAAATCCTCAGATGAACTGCTGATAAACTGGTGAACTTGAAGATTCACACCAAACTTCGCATAAAACACAACTTGAACTTTTGAATTCGCACTGTCTGAGAAATAAACCACTGGCACACATGACTTGCAGTCGAAACAAATATTTTGATAGTTTGACCAAGATTAGGTCAAACGTTCATCTGAATCGAATTGTGACTGAACAAACGCATCTGAATTGAAATCACTGCCCTGTCTTTTAAATCCTGCAACACATAGAAGAAGAAGAAGCAACTGCAACATATTTTTGGTATTTTGGTTAGAAGTTAGTAAATATAAACAGATAAAAGCAAGTAAAAGCAAGGTGATCCCCTGCGAAGCATAGACCTGCACCTGAAAAAGATACATGAACCAGTACGTGATCTTGTTTGTATGCAAATGCAGAGGAGATGCGGAAAATCTTAGGGTCAAAAATTAGGGTCTGACAGTCCAGACGACTGTCATTCCTCTCCTAGAGGGCCTTCTTTAGAGCTTCAGAAAGCTGAGTATTTCTTTCTTTCAACTTCTCAAACTCCTCTAAGCTGACTGTAGCTACAGGCTCTACTGCTGATGGTCCAGGCACATCCCCCAGGGTGAATGGCATGCGGGTGATCTGTCCTCTGATACGAGACCAATCAATGTACTGAGCTGAAGCTATGTTATTACACTTGCCAAGAATACCAGTCCCTTTTGTCTGAATGTTATCCCAAGCCCAAGTTGCTTGTTGGATGATGGCATGATTATTATGAATGTCACAGTAAAGGGTTTCTGATAAGTCCTGCTCTCTTGGTGGATGTACCAAGGCATACCCTAATTTCCTTTTGAACAACAAAGGATTGTAATTGATGCAACCCTTTACTCCAATCAGAGGTACATTGGGATACTGCCCACAATTGGTGATTATGTCTCTGCCCTTGGTGCTCTGAGTGCACCCCCTGATGTCTTCTGATGTAAGGGCAATCATTCTCTTAGCCCAGTTTCTTGACTCATGAGGATTCAAGAAAGCTTCTGACTTTGGCAAGTGTCTCAATAACCAGCAGTAGAAATCCTTTGATGCAATGAGTAGTAGAAATCCCCTAGCAAGGTAGGAACTGGATTCTTCAGCAAGAAGAGATGGATATCCTTCTTGCTTACAAACTTAGGCTCGTCTGCAAACAACATGGAAAACTCCTCTAACAAAGGGCCCAACTGAAAGTATGGAAAGGTGAAACATCTGAGAGGAGGGTCATAGAACTGAAGGCAAGTGTGGATCCTACTCCTCTGTGATGCATCCAAGTCCATGATCATGTCCATAATACTACCATAATGTTCCCTGAATAAAGGGACATGATCAGGAGTGATGAGTGTCTGAATCTGCCTGATGTCTGCTACGGAGGGCTCAAAGAAATGGTATGTGATGTTGCTCTTCCTGGATGTGTCCATACTGACAATGGATACTGATGAAGACAACTGATGAAGGTGCTGAAGAGAACCTCTGATGAAGATAGCTGATGAATATATCTGATGAAGATATCTGAGCAGAAGAACAGTCAAAACCAAAACCAAAAATACGATGTGGATACCCTGTAAAACAAATAGACAAATGTTAAAATGATGCAAAATGATGTATGCAGAATGATATGCAAGGGTTTGTGATCAAGTGCTGGATCTGTTATCTGCCTTGACAAGGTCCATATGTGTTCATAAGTCCAGATGAAGGCTTAGAGAACCAGTAACCAGGTTGGGGACTCAAATAAAGAGTCACAAGTCCAGGGTTTCATAGGATCAGTCCAAAATGATGTAACCTTAAAAAAAAAAATCTGGTAACAGGGTATGATAAGGCCAAGGGTTCCTGCAAACCTGTAAACATCCGAACCCCCTTACAGGTACTGTTCTAGAACAAGGATCCTCAGACTTAGATCTATTATGAGAAGTGTAAACACTTCTAACCCGGAGGTACAATGTTTACATTAATCATAAAGGATCTTCCTCTAATTCACCTCAGATGCTGAAGGTAATCTAAAAAGGTCATCCAGACTTAGCAAGCTTCCCAAATAGCCCTAGTACTACAGGAAATCCGTAGCACAAAGTTCTCAAGAAGAAACCCATGTCTGAACCGTGTTTCATATTCCCGCACCAGACCGAAATGGAATGGGAAAGAATATAAAGCCACTCTATCCTATGTGTCACTCAGGCTCCCGGTATGGAACCTTAATCACTGAATATCCCTCCCACCAAGGTAAACAACAGATCCAGCCAATGATATGATGACAGTAATAGGAAATGCATAAAAATAGTAAATGAAAGCAATAAATAAAATTGTACAGAAAGCAATAAATAAAGCAATAAACAAAAAGCACATATAACACATAACACCCCCATAAACATAAATCAAACAAGCGCTAGGAGAAACCCACGAAAAGAACCAGAAGCCCAGGTTGCAAGATAAGAATCCCCAGCAGAGTCGCCAAGCTGTCGCTCCCAAAGATTTGCATCATGGTACAAGCGCGAACGGTCGGCGAAAAGAGAAAGGAAAGGAACTGAATAGAGTCTCCATCTAGGCATTTTTATCCCGAAGGAAAGGTAATGCTGCATAAACCTAGAAAGAGATGGATAAGACGGTTGCGAACCAGAGAAACTGAGAAAGGGGGTTGGTTATAACCTGGGAAGGTATTAGCGCCCAGATTGTCCGTCGTACTCGACGGGATCCACGCTTACAAGATTGTGTTTAAATGGGTAATGTATGTGTTATCTGTGTGCAAAAGCTAAGAATGAATGTACAGGTGTCAGTGCAAAGGGGTGAATGCTCAGGAACTGAGGCTTAGAAAAGAATGATGAAATAGGGGGATGATAAAGAGACTTTTGTTCGATAACCGTTAAGTTATGCCTACGTATCCTCGCGTGTAATGAGGAAGTCAGAACACCGTAGTTCGACTCAAAGAGACTGAAAAAAGATTGAATGTGAACTGCTTTCCTGCCTATGCTCAAGTGTATGACTCGTCTGGTTCGAGTGCTAACTATCTTGCATTAGACGGAAGAAGCAAGTTCTCGTTTGTGAATGAGTGTGATGAGAAAAGAATCCCGAAGGAGACGATTATTGTTTGTTTTTGTGTTTTCAGTTTTGTTATTGTTTTTAGTATTTTGCATAAGTTAATGAGCTTAAGCCTAAATCAAGGGCTTGTAAACTCATTATATCCTCCCTGATTAGGGATAATGAGCCTACTTAAGTATGAGATAAGCATCACAACTTAATTACCATGATGATGTAGGATCAAGATCATTAACCTACTTGTGATTAATTAGATGTTTTTGGGTTTTTGTTTAGTGTTAAGTAATGAGTTTAATCTCTAATCACATATTAGTGAACTCATTACACCATCCTAATAAAAGGATAATAGATGAGAACACTTAAGCTGAGGAAGATACCTCAAATTAATCCATGGTTAGGGACTAAATTCACTATATAACAAGCCTTTATTAAATGGATTTTAATTAAGGGATGAGATTAAGAAGTGGGTCTTAAGTTTGTAAGACAACTTGAGGGGGACTTGTCCATTAAACACTAGGGTTAATCCCTCTTAACCATAAGGAAGAGATAGAACCCTAATGTAAGGCCCAAGTTACAAGATAAAGTCTTAGTGATTATTAATGTGCTTTTATTAAGAGGTGTAAACAAATTAAAGGTTTAACACTTAGGATTAAAGTTATACACTTCATCCTAAGAGAAGGATGCATGCATAACCCTAATTACAAAGTCCTAAAACTTTAAGAGTTTAGTCTTTGATTATTGAGATAAGAAGAGAGACCTAAGGAGACTCAAAGGTAAAAGTCTAAGGGGGACTATACACAACCCTAAAATTTATCATGCTTGGGTATCCTATGGTTTGTTAGGCTTAAGAGAAAATATCTTCAAGGCCACCAATGGAAGAAGCAGATGAAAAGAGAAGGAGAGAGAAAAACAAGTTACTTACTTCCTGAAGAAGATAAGTAACTTGGAAGAAAGAAAGTGATAAGGATGGAACATAAGTGAACAAGTTCACTTTAAAGACATGTAAAAAATGCATATGAATAAGATGAGAAGAGGTGGGAAGTGAAGGCAAATCAACTTCCCAGATAACTTACCAAAAGTTCCTGAAAAGGTTAGTATGAATGCATAAGATGTAAAGCATAAAGAAATGCATTGAAATGAGATGCAAAGACCAAAGTCAGAAGTGATTATGCAATGAAAATGGCATATGTGATGATGAAAAGTCATACAATGTGCATATGAATGTTCATACAAATATGAGATGCAAAGGAAGCAGGCTTAGAAACATGAAAACACATGGATGCTTATGAAATGCCATGAATGCAAGACATAGAAAATGAATGAAGAAATGATCAAGCAATGTTCAAGCATGTCCTAAGATGTCTAATATGTCATATGAATGTTTGAAATGTCATGGCAAGTTCACATGATGATGATATGCAAAGATGAATGCAAATGAATATGAGAAATTAGGGTTTTATGAATGTATGAGATGCAAATGACCAAAACAGAAGCAATCAACATGATTAAAAATTGAAATCAAGCTCAATCAAACCGTAACCCCATACAAGGTCAAACCCCAAAGGAGAAGGTCATAAGCTAATCCTATTAAAAGTTATGAATTTTCTAAGTTTGCTAGGGTTTTTGGGTGATTCTTAAAGGAAAATGTAAATCAAATTGAAAATGCAAGATAAATTCCTGAGGAAAATAAACTATAAACTAAATGCAATATGTGAAACAATGCAAAAAGAATCAAGTTCAAACTCATCATGGTTAGGAAGAAGTGAATTTTTCAAGTTAGGGTTAGAAAAAAATGTGATTTTTAAGAACCCTAATTCAAAGAAAATTGTGAAATTATGATCAAACCTAAAAAGGAATTTGTATGAAGAGTTTGAAAACTTTTCTAAATGTATTAGAATGGTTCGTGATTTGTTTGGTGATTTTTAGAAACCTAAATGTATTTTTAATTAATTAAAATCCATTAATTAATTAAAAATAACATTTAAATATTTTAAAAATACTTTTTAAATGCAAAAAATAAAATAAAAATCATTTTTGGGTTGAGAAATATTTTTGGATCAGATATGCAAAAGATCATATTTTTGTGATGTTCTTAACTATTTTAAATAAATTATGCAAAAGAAATGAATAAAAATGAATTAAAAATGAAATAAAGGAAAAGTATGAGGATCTGATGGCTGAGATTTAAACTGGAAAAGGGAGGGTTGACTGCACGCGTTATCAAAGGGTTGACATTTAAACTGGCTAATTAAACTGATTAAATTAATTAATTAAAATTAGGGTTTAAGTGAAATGATCCTGACCACTGAAACACGCGCTAAACTGGATCCAAGGGCTGAGATTCAAACTGGGGAGATTAACCCTAATCCTAACCCTAATTACTTTCAGGTGACTGGAGCAAGCTCCGATCATCTTCTCCGGCGAGCCATTCATGCTAACTTCTTCCCTAGGCACTACAAGAAAAAAGGAGATTTACGACACTTGAGTTGCGACAGTCATCACAAAACCGTCCTTATTCCTGAATTGTGACGGTTGTCACGACAGTTATGGTCAACTGTCGCAATTTTTTTGCGACGGTTATCACAAAACCGTCCTTATTCCTGAATCGCGACAGTTGTCACGACAGTTAGAAACTAGACTACGACGGTTATCACAACATTTATTACAAAACCGTCCTTATTATATTTTTTACTTAACTTTTAATTTTAAAATTTATTTATTGAGTGCTAAATGAAAAAGAGAAATATTTTACCCCAATTCATAAAATTATTTTTTAATTTACTTAGAGTAAGATTATTCCAAAAAAAAAGTTCACCTAAACAAAAACTATTTTCCAAAAAATATAAACTTGAACTTAAATCTCAATCATCCCATAATCTCTCTCTTCTCTTCAAGGAACGTCAGTAAAAAATATCTTCTTCAACCAAAAACTACCACTACTACTACAATCTTCGAGTTAGCATTGTCAAAGAGATTAAGCCCAACTTGTGAGCACCATCGAGCTCCCTCTACATGCCGTCGTCTGCGAGAAACATGTTTGAGCACCGTCCATATCTCGCATAGATTCAAGAATATTTTGCAAAACGTTCTTATTCTTTCTAATCTCAGAATCGCAAAATAATTCTTCTCACACATCTCATATACAAAGAAACTCAGTGAAGGTATGATTTACTCGCGTTTTATGTTTTTGATTTCTATGAAGATGTTTTGTTTCGATTTGGGGATTTAGGGTTATTCGTTTTAATGCCCAAAGAATCAATTACCGATTGTGTTTGTTTTGATTTTGTGATTTAGGTTTTGTTCCTTTTGGAGTGATCATTCAAGCAAAGAATTCTTTTTCTCGGGTTGTTAAATTTCTCGAGGCACCCGAGCTACAGACTACAAATGTTAGAAAAAAGTGTTATGATGAGAAGTTGAAGGGCTTAATTGTAATCAAGTCTGTGTATTTTTCATGGGAAGAAAATATATTGAAAGCAACAATAAGAAATATAACTTTAAACGTTAGTGTAGGACACAAAATAGCTATTTGCGGAGAAGTTGGCTCAGGAAAATCAACATTATTAGCAGCTATTCTTGGAGAACTCCCTAACACTAAGGGGCAAGTAAGCATGTATTCCTTTCATTTTAAGTTTATTGGTAACAATCATATACTTTGTTATATTTTAATTCATTAGTGTCAAATCCTCTTATTTAAATTACAGATCGGAGTTTATGGAAAGTTTGCTTATGTTTCTCAAACAACATGGATACAGTCGGGAACAATACAAGAAAATATTTTGTTTGGATTACCTTTTGATTCTCTAAGGTATCAAGAATCACTTAATAGGTCTTCATTGATGAAGGATCTTGATTTGTTTGTGTGTGGTGATCTAAGCGAAGGTCGGAAGTAGTGAATTCAACTTGCTCGAGCTCTTTATCAGGATGCAGATGTATATCTCTTAGATGATCCTTTTAGTGTTGTTGATGCGCACACTGCCAAAACGTTGTTCAATGTAATGACCTATTTCTTAACAAACTGCAATTACATCATAAGAATAATTATTTATTGAAAGATGGATTTGACTTTTGACAGGAATACATATTGGAAGGACTTACCGGAAAGACGGTCATTCTCGTGACTCATCAAGTCGACTTTCTTCCTGTATTTGGTTCTGTTTTGGTAATTTCTTCTATTTCGGTTTGAAAGTATATGGCATGACTTGCAAATTATGATACCAATTTTAACTTGTGTATTCAAATTTTTATTGTACAATTCTCTTTTCTAACTACAGTTGATGTCAGATGGGAAAATACAACATGCTTCTAATTATCCTGATCTATTAACCTTTAGCAAAGAGTTAAGGATTTGGTTAATGAACATAAAAGGACAGGACATGCAGATGCCACTTCAACTTCGATACATTCAAAGTCTAGTAGAGAGACGGTAATTATAATTTCTAAATTTTCTTTGATCATAGTAGAAGGTGATAGTTGAAATTGCATTAAACATGACTATGCCTGAGTTTTGATTAGCACTTGTAGAGCAACAACCTTTGATCGACTCAACATGATAGATATTTGTTAAGTCACTCAGGATATAGATTCATACAAACCAAGCATATTGGTAGGTTATGAAGACACACAGCCTTTGATCGACTCAACATGATAGATATTTGTTAAGCCACTCAGGATATAGATTCATACAAACCAAGCATATTGGTAGGTTATGAAGAAACATTGGAATTGTTTATACTCACACCTGTTAGTAACATGACTTATGCAGAGTTGTAAGCCATTTTTGGTAATTTTGTGTGCACTATATCCTTTTGTGGTTAGTTGCTTACTTAACTCATCTGCTTGTAGAATGGATTATCAGTTCTAGAACTAATGACACTCTTTATCAGTTCTAGAACGAATGACTATCAGTTCTATATGTTTAGGCCATTTAGTTTGTGGAAATTTTTGCAAACAGAATATGATTTTATTTGTGAAAGATGAATTATGACTATGCTGTAGTTTTCTATATTAGTTAAACTAGTATAAGACCCGTGCGGACGCACGGTCTTATACTAGTTTAAGATTTAGTATTAGACATAGAAAAAAATCAAATTGAAAAATTGTGGAACTGAATATGGTTCGAAATTGAAACAGATTATGTTTTTATATGATATTTACTGTTTTTTCAAATGATCAAAGCATGGAACTGAATGTGGTTTGAAATTGAAACATACTATTTCACTCTTGTTGGTAATGTGGTTTTGGTTGTTTCATTTGGTAGGTGGACAGTGGTTTGAAGGATGAACTTGTTCTGGGTGATCCTGATGCACCTAGATTTGTACTATGGAATGGGAAATTGAGGCCGGTACGGGGAAGCCAATTGATTTTCCTTTCTTTGACTTAATGAGCATTGGTGGGAAGCTCAGGGCTGGATTTAGAGCTAGAAAAAGCTATCAACAATTTCGACGCCTCAAAAGAACTTGGAGATGGAGGTTTTGGCATTGTTTACAAAGGTAATTAACAAAATACATTTTCTCACAGAATTGATTTCCTCTTGTTTTCAGATTTTCTTTCTAAACTAAAATTTGTATGGTTAGCTTTGAAATTAGTGCAATGTTAGTCTTAGGTTAGTTGTGACTTTTGAAGTGTGTAGTATTTTGAAGTTCTGTTATGTTGCTTAGTCATTTATGATGTTAATTACTATGGCAAGATGAACCATGTATCTGTTAAGTGCAATTGATGAGTTAATGAAGCTGTTTTGAATTTCTGTTTTAATTAGCTAAGTTAGATTAGGATAATTTGAATTAGTATAATTCATTTCCTGTTATGACAGTTGGTTATGTGATGAAGTTTGGTTGCTGCAGTTGGTTTACTTTGTTATGGCTTTGATGTAGTTAGATTAGTGATGCATGCAAATGTTGAAATCCTACTATCGATCAACATGTGAAGTGTAAAGTTAAGATCCTGTTATTGTGAATTGTTATGTTGAATTGAATGTTTGCCTTGAAATATGTTGTGTTGTTATGTAGTTAGCTAATGTTTGTTTGTTATGCATGGAAAATAGTTTATATTCATTAAATTATGTTTAACTTGTGATCTTTGTCAAGTTAATTCGTTCAATAGATTGTTCATGAAAGAAGGGGTTTTAAGAATGAGTAAAAATTGAATCTGATTGCATTTGAATGTTTTCTGTGTAAGGCTAATTTAGTACTGTTTGGTACATCAAATCAGATATCTTTGTGACGAAAATGAACTTCTTTAAGAGAAATGAAGAAAGACTCTCACGTACACCACTGATTTTTGTCTTCTACGATTTTTTTTACAATCTATCGTATGCATCGGATACCTCCTTGTTTTTATTATTTGTCCTATTTTTATATGATACTCCCTTTATCGACTTTACCTACCTAATGATCTCAAATTTTCTTCCTCCTTGTATCCTAACATTACTACCAGCTCCTCAGGAGAAACCCCGTGTCCTCAAGTGTGCAAGTGGCATGCTTCCCAATATCTGCTTGCACGTTGCTTGCCTCTGCATCCATTCCTATACTTTTGCCAAAGTATTTTTACGTTTTTTTTTGGATTCGATTCATTGAGTGCTCAAGAGTTCTACTTGAGAAAATCTTTGTTGAAGCAAACATCATGTTTTCCTGGCTCATGTGGTTTAGAAATTAGG
The DNA here is from genome assembly GCA_963966055.1 of Lathyrus aphaca. Lineage (NCBI taxonomy): Eukaryota > Viridiplantae > Streptophyta > Magnoliopsida > Fabales > Fabaceae > Lathyrus > Lathyrus aphaca. Next base: position 83,680 of record CAWYPZ010000070.1, on the reverse strand, counting down.
TTTATCTCCTCGTAATACAACCATCGTAGTGAGAACAAGTTCAGATTGTTACCCGATCTTATGCTACAACTGAGACTTAATTTGTTTTGTATGTTTGTAGCCGATTATTGGTGTAGTAATTTTCTACGATCGTAATTTCAAACACCTCGTTTTTGTTGTACAATCTAGATCATGGTTTACTAGGGGTGGTAATTGTGTATGCTCAATCAATTTACATTCATTATTGAAGACTGGCATATTTGATGATAAATATACTGAACTTTGTTTTTAACTTTCTGGTTTTACTGATATTATGCCATTTTCATCCATTTCCACTCCAGACAAGCTCCCTGTTTGGTGGTCCACTTTCTTCTCCAACTCCTACAACTTTAGGCACAGTTGGTGTTGGAAGTGCTCCTAGGAACGTGAACATTCACATACATGCTGGTAATAAAACTATGGGCCTATTTGGATGAGCTTATTTGGTTTTATCTACTGCCATAAGTTTTGTAACACTGTTGGGAGACTTAATCAAAACAGCTTATGACATTTTTCATAAAAAAATTTCAACTTATTTTTATAAATTCTTCAAAATAGCTAATGAAAACAACTTATAAATTATATAAAAACAATTTAAATTAATTTTATTTTTTGTTATAGAAATAGCTTATGCAAACTTGTTTATAAGTGCTTATTTTGATAAGCACTTGTGCTTTAAGCTGCAAATAAGCTGTTTATCCAAACTGGCCCTAATTGTGCTTGCCCTGATGAAATATACAACATTTTTTAATTTTGACTCTTGCCAGGTACCTCTCTTGCACCAATTGTTTCAGCCATTGGCTCTAGACCAAATAACGGGGAAGGGGCAAGGACTGAACATCGTAGTGAGGCTGGTTCTGGTTCTGGTGATTCAGGTTCAACACGTGTTTTACCTGCTAGAAATGTCATATCTGCAACTCTCTCATCTAACCCCTCTGGCATCGAAACGGCTGGTAGCACACCAACTGGATTTAGTATATCTACTTCACAGCTACCACCTGATTCAGCTGCATTGTCATCTGTTTTAGCGGAAATTCATTCTCGCCTTAGAAACTCTGTTGGTAATTGTAAACACCCCAAATTTGCCCTCACCCATTCACACCATGTCTTGTGATCATTTCATATGCATAAACTCAATCATAGCATCTCATATCACATTTTTGATTCACTGCATTGGTTCAAAGTCATCTGCATCTAGGGTTTGTGATCTGAGCAATCCAAGAGCTTCTTGAGCCACTCCAAAGGTCATCAATCATTTCAAAGGGGTCCATGTATGTTCAAACATCATATTATTTCCTCTAAAAGTCAAGAATGTCAAAGAATCACAAGAACTGAGAATGACATGGAGGCAGAGCCAGGTTTGACTGCACAGATGACCTAGAATTAGGGTTTTGGTTTCAGAGGCCATAACCCCAAATTTTTTAGTCATTCTTGTTTCTATTGGTCTCTATATGGTATGGGGAGTATGCATATCAATTTTCATGAAGAAATTCCTTGGGGAAGTCATCTGATCAAGAGTTGACTTTTCAAGCAAGTTAGTGTAAAATCAGGGCATCTGAGGCCCCCAATGACCCAACCAAAGGGTGTTCTTCATCATTTTGATTGTAAATGATCTTTATTTGATCATAGAAGAGGTTGGAAGTTCACAAAATTGAAGAATTTCAAGTCTTTTGCAAAGTTGACTTTTTGGGAAAGTTTGACTTTTAATGAAATTGCCATTTTAGGCAACTTTTTCAACCTTTACCTTTTGATTCAAAAAAGCTTCAAATGGAAAAACTTTGGTCATGAAAGTTGTAGAATGGATCATTCCCTTTTCAAAAAGTACAAGAACATTACCTAATTCATTTTGGATCAAAAGTTATGGCCTTGCAAAGTTGAGCAAAATCATTAAAAATTCACTTTTGCACCAAATGGAAAACTTGCAATTTCTCATGGCAAGCCTTTATGTGACTTCAACATGACTTCTAATCATCATACCAATGCTACACATGACCTAAAATCAGATTTGGCCCAAGGGATTTCTCATTCATTTGCCTTGATTTTCACATTTTTCATAAGTCATTTTACATGGAAATGCAAAGAGGGTTTTTTGGCAAAATCATTCTCAAAGGAGTTATGTGATCACTAGTTGGTTTCTATGCATTGTCATGATCTAATGAGGCATTCCACATCAAAAATCCAGCAAGAGTTCTCACATTCACATAGCCAAAATCATGAGATAACACAAGTGGGCAAGTTGCAAAAACCTCTCTAGCTCATGATCCAGATGCAACAACCTTTCACCAGCCATCCAAGGGCCACCCTTGACTCAAGCTGAGGCAAGACAAGCCTCTAGACTGCTGCTGCCATAGCCCATGCTGCAAGTACAAATCAACTTGACTTTTTGGCAAAATCTCCCATACCAATCCCACAGTGTACACCTGCCCCCTAGATTGCTGGGATTGTTTATGGATTGCAAGAGGGTCATAAAACAAGAGAGAAGCAAGCCTGAGACACACACATTGCAGCATACCACAAAATCTGTCAAAAACTCCTCTTCTTCGAATCTCTCTCTACAGCCATCAAACACTCATTTTCTCTTCACCAACAAATCATACATACTCCAAAGAACCAGAATCCACCATTAAAACAGCTTGAGACCCTCTAGAATACAACTGTGAAATCTGCTACACCAGAGCTCATCTTCACAAACCAGCCATCAACAAGAGTTTTGAGGCATTCCATTGAGTTCAGAAGGGCCAAGGGAGTTCATTTGCACAAGTGGGAGGATCTGGAAGCTCACTATTGAAGCTTTCCAGCTCAGGTATGGCCAAGAACACTTTCTCACAGAACTTGTTTTTATTGTTATAAAATGAATGTGTATGTTGTGGTGGTCATAATGATGTCATTGGAATTGAAAATGGTGAAGAAATGATCATTTCATGGCTCTCTGAAACTTCACCCGTGAAACTTGTTTGATTCGATTCTCTCTGTTTTTGGATGATAAATGTTGTTTGAAGGGTGATTTGAATGGGGTTTGGGTAGAGGATCATTTCCCTGGTTTCAATTTGATGAATGGTGGCCTGTAGCGTGTTTTAGGGTTTCCAACCCGCCAGAGAAGATGACCGGAGCTTCCCTCCGGTCACCTGAGAGTCATTAACCCTAACCCTAATTAATTTGCCAGATGCGTTCACAGCCATTGGATGCGGATTAGTTTAAGTGTTGTGCGGTCCAGATTGAATCATTAAAGCCCTAATCTGTTTTATTGATTTAATAAATCCTAATTAAATTAATTAAGCCAGAACTAATCCCGACCCTTGATTCACGCGCGCAGTCAAGCTCTTTCTCCCAGATTTGAATGTCAGCCTTTGGATTAGAATACTTTTCATTTTCATTAATTTTAATTCATTTGTTTTATATTTCTTTTGTCCATTTATTTTAAAATAGCAAAAATTATTCAAAAATTCTGAAAATTTTTATACACACTTTTATTAATTTTTCAGAAACCAAAAACATTTTTATTTTTATTTTTTGCATTTAAAAATATTTTTAAATTATTTAAAAGTTTATTTTTAATTAATTAATGAGAATTAATTAATTAAAAATACTTTTAGGTATTTAAAAATCACCAAAAAATTCATGAAACCTTTAAAATCATTTAGAAACATTGTCCAACCCTCAAACCAAATTTCTTTTTTGATCTTAATGCATTTTGATAATTTTCCATGGAATTAATTCAATTTCAAGGCATTATTTTGATCCAGTGTTCAAAAATTCATTTCTGCCTAACCATTGAGAGTTGGACTTTGATTCTTTTTGCATTGTGTCTTGCATATCATGTAGTTTGTGAGATTAAATTGGCATGATTTGATCTTTCATTTTCAATTTGTTTGGCATTTTTCTTGTTAAGGTACCCTAAATCCCTAGAAATCTATGGAAATTCATAACCCTAATTAGGTTAAGAGTTAGAACCCCTCCTTTGGGCAGTGAGTTTGTGTAGGGTTAGGGTTCCTTGGAGTGCATTTTCAATTTTTTATCTTGATGTTTGCTTCTGATTTTGGTTTTTGTTTGTTGCATTGATCATAAACCCTAATTTGGGCTTCCTTTTGCATTCATCTTGCATTTGCTTGCATACCATGACTTGCCATAGCATTTTGTGCATCCATTTGATGCATTTGACATCTTAAGACATATTAGAATCATGTTTGATCATTGCATCTTGCATTTTCCATGTTGTATGTCATCTGCACTTCATAACCTTTCATGTATGATCATGGTTCTTAACTTGCTTCATTTGCCTCCATAAGTTTGTATGATCATCCCCATGCTTTGTTTCATGTTTGCATCATCTCATAGCATCATTAACATCATGTATGTGCTTCTGGTTTTGATTTGCATCATGTCATTTCATCTCATCTTGCATTGCATTGCATTTCTTTCACTAACTTTTCAGGTGGTAAGTCACTTTGAGAAGTGAATTTGCCTTCATTTCTCATAACTTCTTTTCATCTCTCTTATGCATCATTGCTGCATTTTATCTTGTGTTTGAGATTGAGCTTGCTCATTCTTCTTCTTCTTACTTTCTTTCCTCAAGTGACTTGTCTTCTTAAATGAAGCAAGTTACTTTGCTTCTCTTTGCTCCTTTCATCTGCTTCCTGGTGGTTCCTCTGAAGATTTCTTTCTTAAACCTCACAAACCTTAGGAACAACCAAGCATGACAATGATTAGGGTTTTGATTAGTCCCCTAATTAGTTTTTACCTTTGTGTCTCTTTGAGTCTTCTCTTCTCACCTCATAATCAGGGACTAAACCCTAAAGGCTTCAAGGCTTTGTGATTAAGCTTATGCCTGCATCCTTCTATTAGGATGGAGTGTATAACTTTAATCCCAAGTGTTAAACCCTTTATGTGTTTAAATCTCTTAATCAATTCACTTAATAATCACCAAGACATCACACTTGTAACTTGGGCCTTGCATTAGGGTTCTAATTCTTCCTTAATTGGTTAAGAAGGACTAACCCTAGTGTTAATGGACAAGTCCCCCTCAAGTTGTCTTACAAACCCTAAAACTCACTTCATCATCTAATCATTAAATAAAATCCACTTAACCAAAGGCTTGTTTTGTCATGAGTTTAATCCCTAATCATGGATTAAGTTGAGGAGCTTTCCTCAGCTTAAACATTCTCATCTATTATCCTTCTATTAGGATGGTGTAATGAGTCTGTTTAATCCCTGATTATGGCTTAATCTCATTACTTAACACTAAACAAAAACAACAAAAACATCTAAATAATCACAAGTAGGTTAATGATCTTAATCCTACATCAAAGGTGATTAAGTGTGAGAAGCTGACTTCACACTTAAGGTATTCTCATTACCCCTAATCAGAGGGAAGATGTGATGAGTTTACTAACTCATTGGTTTAGGCTTAAGCTCATTAACTTATGACAAACTTTCAAAAAGCAATAAAAGACTGAAAACACAAAAACAAACAATAATCGTCTCCTTCGGGATTCTTTTCTCACCTCATTCACTCATAAACGAGAACTTGCTTCTTCTGTCTAATGCAAGACAGTTTGCACCTGAGCCAGACAGGTCACACACTTGAGCACAGATATGTAAGCAGTTCACAAGTCAATTCATCTTTCAGTCTCTTTGGGTCGAACTACGGTGTTCTGACTTCCTCATTGCACGAGAGGATACGTAGGCATAACTTAACAGTTATCGAACAAAAGTCTCTGAATATTCCCCCTCCTTCTAGCATCATTCTTTAGCCTCATATTCTTGAGCATTCCATTCTTACACTGACACTTCATATACTTCACTCTACACTTCTTTTACACTGACACCTGTACATCCTTTTTCCAGCTCTTTTATACACAGATTGCACTGACACTACCCCTTTAAAACACAAATCTTTTAAGCGTGGATCCCGTCGAGTACGGCGGACAATCTGGGTGCTAATACCTTCCCAGGTTGTAAGCAACCCCCTTTCTCAGTCTCTCAGGTTCGCAACCGTCTTATCCATGTCTTTTCCAGGTCTATGCAGCATTGCCTTTCCTCCGGGATAAAAATGCCTAGCTGGCGACTCTTTTCATTCCCTGTGAGTTCAATCCTGTGTGTTCTCACATCCTCCTTTCACCGACCGTTCGCGTCTGTACCCTATTTGACCCGGCTTCATTTAGTGGGAGCGACAGCTTGGCGACTCTGTTGGGGACCCTTATACTGTAACCAGGGCTTCTGGTTCTTTTTGTGGGTTCCTCCTAGCGCTTGTTTGATTTGTGTTTACTGGGGTGTTATGTGCTATTTGTGTTGTGTATTTATTTTGTTTATTGCCTTATGTACAGTTGTTTATTTGCTTTCTTTATAACTTTACATATATCATACTGTCATACTGTGCTGGCTGGATCTGGTTTTGTTGCTTTGGTGGGTGGGGTTCTATTGAGAGTTAAGGTCCTATACCTTGGACCTGAGTGACACCTAGGCTAGAGTGGTTCATGTTCTTTCCCATTCCATTTCGGTCTGGTGCGGGAATATGAAACACGGTTCAGATATGGGTTTCTTCTTGAGAACTCTGTGCTACAGATTTCCTGTAGTGCTAGGGCTATCTGGGAAGCCTGCTAAGTCTGGATGACCTTTACTATTGACCTTCAGAAACTGAGGTGAATTAGAGGAGGATCTTTTATGGTTATTGTAAACACTGTACCTCCGGGTTAGAAGTGTTTACACTTCTCATAACTGATCCAAGTCTGAGGATCTTTGTTTTAGAACATCACCTGTGAGGGGGTTGGGCTGTTTACAGGTTTGCAGGTACCCTTGACCTCAGCATACCCTATTACTTTGTTTTGATAAAGAGTACTCCATTTTGGGACGGTTCTTGTGATTTTAAAACCCTGGACATGTGACTCTTTATTTGAGTCCCCCACCTTGGTTACTGGACTTATGAACCTCCATCTGGATTTCTTGAACATACATGGACTTATATCAGAGCACTTGATCAGATCCAGCTCAGTAACAAACCCTTGCATATCATTTGCATACATCATCATTGCATCATTTTAACATTTGTTTATTTGTTTTTCAGGGTATCCATCATACATTTTGGCTGGTTTTGACCCCTTCATCAGCATAGACCTATCTTCATCAGTACTTACTTCAGCTATCAGCTACCTGCTTCAGTCACCTGCATCACCAGTCTCAGCCTGTCAATGGCCCATCTTCAGTGTTATTCTTAGCATCTGTCTCAGCTCTTCTTCAACATGGCACCCAAGAAGAGTAACATCTCCTATCATTTCTTTGAGCCTGAGTTGGCTAGCATCAGGAAAATTCAGACCTTGATTACTCCAGACCATATACCACTATTCAGAGAACATTATGGAGGAATCCTTGATGTGGTTATGGATTTGGACCCTTCACAGAGGAGCTTGATTCATACTTGCCTGCAGTTCTATGATCCCCCTCTGAGGTGCTTCACCTTCCAGAATTTTCAGTTGGGACCCTTATTGGAAGAGTATTCATCACTGATTGGTGTGCCTATCAGGGGTGGAGTCCCCTTCAACCCTGAGATAGCATTCCCTAGTAATGAAGATGTGGCAAAGGCATTGTATCTGGAACCAGTTTTGATTGGGCAGAACATGACAGCAAAGGCTGGAGTCTCTGGTTTTCACTTGGATTTCTTGACCTCTCAGGCTATTCTGAAGGCCTCCATGGGGGAGTGGCAGGCAGTCTGTGCATTATTAGCCCTTAGCATATATGGGGTTATATTATTTGCAGATGAGCCTAAGTTTGTAAGCAAGAATGCAATCCATCTTTTCGTCCTGAGGAACCCAGTGCCCACCTTACTGGGAGACCTCTACTACTCTATCCACCAAAGGAATGAAAAGCAAAGGGGAAGACTGGTGAGATGCTGTGCTCCTTTGTTCCATACTTGGCTACTCAAACATTTGCCAAAGACTGATGCATTCTTGAACCCTCACCAGCAAAAGAATTGGGCTAGGAGGCTTGTTGCTCTAACCTCAGATGACATCAGGTGGTGCACTCAGAGCACTAAGGGCAGAGACATCATTACTAGTTGTGGGCAATTTCCCAATGTACCTCTGATAGGAGTGAAGGGTTGCATCAATTACAACCCTCTGCTATTCAAAAGACAACTGGGCTATGCATTAGTCCACCCTCCTAGAGTACAAGATCTAGCTGAGACCCTTTATTGTGAGATCAAGCCTAATCTGGCTATTGTCAGACAAGCATTATGGGCTTGGGACAATGTCCAGACTAAAGGGGTAACCATTCTTGGGAGATGCAACAATGTGGCCTCAGCTCAGTACTATGAGTGGTCACATGCCAGGGCTCAAGTTTCCGGGATGCCCTTCACTATTGAAGATGTGCCTGGACCCTCCACAGCACCACCTCCAGCAACTGTCAGCCTAGAGGATTTTGAGAAATTGAAAGAGAGAAATGAGAATCTGACTCAGGCTCTACAGAAGACCCTCTGGGAAAGGAGTGATGGTCGGCTGGACATTGAAAGGTTGGAAAAGCTAAAGGTGGAGATCCTAGCCAGGATTGAGAAGTCAGAGGATTACATCAAGAAGTCTAGGGCTGGAGAACAGATTTTGAAGAATGCCTGCAAAGAGGCTCAGTTCCAAAAGGCCAGGACTGATTTGTATCTGAAGGAGAGTCAAGCTAGGTGGGTCAGGATCACCGAAGCTCGTACTCTGGAAGATAAGAGAACTCAGGACAAGATTGAGCAGCTGGAGGCTAGTGCAAAAGAGCAACAGGAAGCCCTGCTAGCAGCCCAGAGAGAGATCTCAGAGTTGAAGATTAGAGCTAGTGTGAAGAGGTCAAGGGACCAGGGCAGACACAAGAAGCTAACTGCAGCTTTTGCCACCAGGAATCTCCTCATCAGGAACCTCACAGAGTGTTCGGCTGATCCTGTGACTGAAGCACTTCTAAAGGAAGTCCAGGAGGATGAGTTTGGTCTTGGTGTCTGGCCTTTTGCTTGTTGTTGCTTTTATTTCTTTGTACTTTTCCTTTTTCATGTTGTATTTTTAACCCCTCAGAGGGCATGTATTGTAAAAAAAAAAACTATGTATCATTCACTTTTGTAATATATTCATTAGTTTGTTTTATCTGAGTTTCTTTCAAAGCAACATCACAAGCATCTTCCTCAGGGGTCTGGAAAGGTCAAAACCAAGTGCCAAGCCGGATACCTTGGAAACAAATAAGCATACTGCATTGCATACTAACCTTTTGTTTTGTTTTGTAGGTTTTTGTTTTGTTGTTACTAACTCTGTTGTGATCTCAGGAACTATTGCTCGACGTCGGGTGTTTCCACTCAACTGTCCACACAGATATCCAACCCGCAACAACCTTCCGGGTATACAAATGGACCAAGTACAGCAGGACCTTACAGAGGTCAGGACTCAAATGGCCAACGAGAGACTAGAAATGAGGAATCATATGACTCAGTTTATGGAGGTGATGAATAATATGGCTCAAAGCCAAGAGAGATTAAGAGCACTGGTGGAGAGGCAGAATCAGGAAGACCCCCATCTAGGGACTGCTAGGACAAGCAATAATGAGAGAGTTCAACCTCACGTTAATCCTCCAGTCTATGGACCCCACCTTCATCCAGAGATCAACATCCCTGTTAATGTGCAAGGGACTGCCACTGCAGGCAGAGTGTTACAAGAAGACCCCCAGGAAGATCAATTTACAGTGATGGGAGCTGGGGAGGAAGCCTATGACAGACGGCTAGATGAGATTGCTGAGAAATTAAGATCCTTGGAGTCTCAAAACTCCTTGGGTTTTGATGTTATGGACATGGGTCTAGTGGACGGGGTCAGGATTCCCCACAAATTTAAACCTCCATGTTTTGAGAAATACAACGGAACTTCCTGTCCCCGAACCCATTTACAATCCTTTCTGGGGAGGCTGAAGGCATATACCATGGACGAAAAGCTATGGATGTTTTATTTTGAGGATAGCTTAACAGGAGCTTCAAGGGAATGGTACTCTCATTTGACTAGAGCAACCATCAGGTGCTGGAAGGACCTGGCTGAGGCCTTTATCAGACAATACCAGTACAACTTGGATATGGCTCCCAACAGGACCCTCCTGATGGGAATGTCACAATCATCCAGAGAAAACTTCCGGGAGTACGCCCAGAGGTGGAGACAGCTTGCTGCTGCTGTCCAGCCACCCATGTCAGAGAGGGAGATGGCTGATATGTTTATGAACACTCTCCAAGGGACATACATTGACAGGCTAGCGGCCTTTTCTTCTACCAGCTTTGCAGATGTCGTTATAGCTGGAGAAAGAATTGAGAGCCTATTAAAGATGGGCAAAATTTCTGACAACGGTGCCAGCTCATCCAGCAACACAAGAAAGCCTTTTGTGGACCCAAGAAGAACTGGTGAGACCAATGCTATCCATACCAGCAGGGGAAGACCCCAATATGTTCATAGGTCTGTGGCAGCAGTCACCATTCCCGCTCCAATTCAACCAGCTTACCAACCGCAGCAACAATCTCACTACCAGCAACAAACTCAGTATCCTCCTCAGAGAAATTATAACAACAACAACACCAGCAACAACAATCAGCAAAGACCGTTCCAACAGAGACCTTCTCAGGCCAATAGGGTGATCAATCCGATCCCTATGCCATATGCCACATTATTGCCACAACTCCTAAAACTCAACCTGGTTGAACTAAGGACGTTGGCACCTCCAGATCCTGCCAGTCTGCCCAGAAATTATGACGCCAGCGCCAGATGTGCTTTTCACTCGAATGCACCTGGCCACAGTACAGAGAAGTGCAGGGCTTTGCACATGAAAGTACAGGATTTAGTGGATTCCAAAGCTCTAAACTTTTCACCACCACCAAATGTTAACAAGAACCCTATGCCACACCACGGAGGACCCAGAATCAATGCTATTGAAGAGGATAAGCTGTCTTACTTGATAACCAATGTGGGTCAGATTCGGACACCCTTGGTAGAGATTAAAGCTCAACTCCTTGAATGTGAAATGTTCCCGGGATGTGAGCTAGGGTGTGCTTATTGCAACATTTCAGTGAATGGGTGTGATAACCTGAGAGATGGCATAGATGGTCTCATTCAGAGTGGCCTGCTTCAAATCACAACATCAATACCTACCAGTCCAGCAATCTCCTTAACAACAGTTCCCGAGTCTTCTACAACTGCAACAACCATTGTTCCAAACAACTCTTCGATCACATCAACAAATGCTTCATCTGTTACTTCAACGGACCAAGTATCAACGAACATCCCTTCTACAACTTCAGCACCCCTTCATTCAGAGTCTCCTACAACAACAACATCCATCCAATCAACAGTATCTCCTACAACATCAGCAGCAAACAATGAGAATGTCTCAACGGTGACAATTTATTATGATCCTGCAAATGATTCTGCCTACAACTCACAAAATGCCACTCCCATCAGAACACCAGTCACAATATGCTATGATCCACATACTATCATGGTCCCTTCTGCAGCTGCTATCAGTCCAGTCACTATCACGGTGCCTGGGCCAGTGCCTTATGAAAGCAGTAATGCCATCCCTTGGCATTACGGCTCCGATCTATACTGCGAAGGACAGAAAATCACTTTGGAATCATCAACTTCTTCACCACAAATAGACAATGTGGGGGGAGGCGGAGGCTTCACTCGAAGCGGACGTCTCTTTGCCCCACAAATTCCAAGACCCATTGCTGAAGCAGAAGCTGCTGCCAAAGCAAAAGGGAAGAGCTTGGTGCAAGAAGATCAAGTTGCTAAAGAAGCTTTGAAAACGCCTTTTGATCAAGAGGTTGATAAATTCATGAGAATCATCAAGAAAAGTGATTACAAGATAGTGGACCAGCTTCACCAGACGCCTTCCAAGATCTCCATTTTATCATTGCTTATGTGCTCCGAGGCCCATCGGAACGCACTACTAAAAGTCTTGCACGCAGCTTATGTGCCAGAGGAGATTACCGTCAATCAGTTGGAGGCTGTAGTTGGAAATGTTAATGCTAGTAATGGACTAGGATTTACCAACACTGATTTGACTACGGAAGGTCGCAATCATAACAAGGCTTTGCACATTACCATGGAGTGTAAGGGTGCAGTTCTTTCCCATGTATTAGTGGACACATGGTCATCCCTCAATGTCCTGCCTAAGAAAGCCCTTGTGAAGCTGGAGTATGAAGGATTGGCATTACGTCCCAGTAACTTGGTAGTGAGAGCCTTTGACGGCTCTAAGAGATCAGTTATGGGAGAAATTGAGTTGCCTATAACGATTGGCCCACAAACTTTCAAAACGATCTTCTACGTGATGGACATTCAGCCGGCCTACAGCTGTTTGTTGGGTAGACCATGGATTCATGCCGCTGGCGCAGTTACGTCTACCCTTCACCAGAAGTTAAAATTCGAGTGGGAAGGCCAAGTCGTTACTATTTGTGGAGAGGAAGATATTTTTGTTAGCCATCTGGCTACATACAAATACATTGAGATGGATGGGGAGATTCACGAAACGATGAGTCAAGGGTTTGAGGCACTGAATATTAATGAAACATCTGTTGTACTTGGGACTTCCATGACATCCTACCAGCAAGCCAGGAAGGTTGTTGAGGAGGGGAATGCTCAAGGCTGGGGCAAACTATTGCCTGTGGAGAAGAAAGAGGATAGATTTGGGTTGGGTTACAAACCAACTCAACAAGATCAAGCAGAGGCTGCTAAGAAGCCCAACTTTGTTAGTGGGGGGATGCTCACCCCTGATGCTGTCAACAACTTGGAAGATGAGTCGGAAGATGAGCGCAACCTGGAGAGCTGGATACGTCCAAGGATCCCGGGGAGCCGTATCTCAAACTGGTCTTCCCAGGAAATTATAAGGGTTACTCCTGTAGAGTAATTATTATTTCCTGTATATTTTAAGCATGCATCAAGTCTTGCATCTTGCCCAAGATGACAAGACTCATTTTGTAATCGGGCCATCTGTAATTTTTGTGCAACAAGATTAATCAATGAAATATCAGACATCTTTTGCAAATGAGTCTTTTTCTTTTCCGCTCACTGTTTTTCCATTTTTCTTTTTGTACAAAAAATAAATGGCAATGTTTTCAAAATGACAACTTTATTTCACTTTTCTAAACAAGATTAAAATCAATCACTAAAATGAACAAACTGAACCCTTGCAGAGAGTGCCTTCCAGACCGCACCGACAACAACACGGCTATGACTTCGTATGACTTTGACAATCCGATCAATCAAGCTGATGAAGGGGTTGAAGAAGATTACGAGCTTCCAGAAGAGCTAGCTAGGTTGTTGAGACAAGAGGAAAAGGTTATCACTCCTCATCAGGAGGAGGTAGAAACGATCAATCTTGGTACAGATGAAGATGTGAAAGAAGTTAAAATCGGGGCCTGCTTACAAGACTCAGTGAAGAAACAACTGATTGACCTGCTTCAGGAATATGTGGATGTGTTTGCTTGGTCCTATCAAGATATGCCAGGGTTGGACACCGACATTGTTGTGCACAAGCTGCCTTTAAGAGAAGATTGCCCGCCGGTTAAACAGAAGTTGCGCCGTACTCGTCCAGATATGGCAATGAAGATCAAGGAAGAGGTGCAAAAGCAGTGGGACGCCGAGTTTCTTGCTGTAACTAGCTATCCGCCGTGGGTTGCTAATATTGTACCTGTGCCTAAGAAAGATGGCAAAGTAAGAATGTGTGTTGACTACCGGGATCTGAACAGAGCCAGCCCGAAAGATGACTTCCCATTACCTCACATTGATGTATTGGTGGATAACACGACTCAGTTCTCGGTATTCTCCTTCATGGACGGATTTTCAGGATACAATCAGATCAAGATGTCACCTGAAGACATGGAGAAGACAACCTTCATCACACCCTGGGGCACGTTCTGTTACAAGGTGATGCCATTCGGACTGAAGAACGCTGGTGCAACATATCAACGGGCTATGGTTACATTATTCCACGATATGATCCATAAAGAAATCGAATGTTATGTGGATGACATGATTGCCAAGTCCCTCACGGAAGAAGACCACCTGGTAAATCTGCTGAAGCTATTCAAGCGTCTGAGGAAGTACCAACTGAAGCTGAACCCCAACAAGTGCACATTCGGGGTGCGATCTGGTAAGCTGCTGGGTTTTATTGTGAGCGAGAAAGGGATTGAAGTTGACCCTGATAAAGTCAAAGCCATTCAAGAAATGCCTGCACCGAAGTCTGAAAAAGAAGTTCGAGGGTTCTTAGGTCGATTAAACTACATTTCACGGTTCATATCTCACCTTACGGCAACCTGTGAACCCTTGTTCAAACTGTTAAGAAAAGAACAGACGGTCAGGTGGAACGAAGACTGCCAGAAGGCTTTTGACAAGATCAAGGAATACTTACAAGAACCACCAATCCTTATGCCTCCAGTTGAAGGAAGACCTCTGATAATGTACTTGACAGTATTAGAGGAGTCAATGGGGTGTGTGTTGGGCCAGCATGATGAGTCTGGTCAAAAAGAGTATGCAATATACTACCTGAGAAAAAAGTTTACCGACTGTGAACAGCGTTATTCACTGCTCGAGAAAACTTGTTGTGCTTTAGCGTGGGCTGCTCGCCGACTAAGACAATATATGTTGACCCACACTACTTTATTGATATCCAAAATGGACCCAGTCAAGTACATTTTCGAGAAGCCAGCTCTTACCGGACGGGTTGCAAGATGGAAAATGATTCTCACAGAATATGACATCCAGTACACCTCTCAGAAAGCCATCAAGGGCAGTGTGTTGTCTGAATATCTTGCTGAGCAACCCATTGATGATTACCAGCCTATGAGATTTGACTTCCCTGATGAAGACATCATGTTCATAAAAGCAAAAGATCATGAAGAGCCTGTTCATACTGAAGGGCCTGACCCGGAAGAAGAATGGACTATGATGTTTGATGGGGCTGTTAATATGAATGGTCGTGGTGTTGGTGCAGTACTCATTACACCTAAGGGAGTTCACATGCCTTTCTCGGCAAAACTCACTTTCAACTGCACTAACAACGAAGCTGAATACGAAGCTTGCATTATGGGTCTTGAGGAAGCCATTGACCTCAGGATCAAGACGTTGACTGTATTCGGAGATTCAACTCTGGTAGTTAATCAAACCAATGGCAAATGGTACACACACCAGGATCATCTGATACCTTACAGGGATTATACAAGGAGGTTATTGACTTTCTTCACAACGGTCAAGCTTGAGTATATCCCTCGGGACGAGAATCAGTTTGCAGATGCTCTGGCTACCATTTCCTCTATGATCAAAGTTCAAGCTGCTAACTTTGTACCACAGATTTCAGTGTCCAGACTTGACAGACCAGCATATGTATTTGCAGCAGATATTGTCAAAGATGATAAGCCTTGGTTCCATGACATTAAGTGCTTCTTGGAGGATCAAACATACCCATCTGGGGCATCTTCCAATGATAAGAAGACTCTGAGAAGGCTTGCTGGTAGTTTCTTTCTGAATACTGATGGTTCCCTGTACAAGAGAAACTTTGATATGGTACTCCTCAGATGCGTTGATAGGGCAGAAGCAGACTTGTTAATGCACGAGGTGCACGAGGGATCCTTTGGTACCCATGCTGGAGGGCATGCCATGGCTAAGAAATTGCTAAGATCAGGTTATTACTGGATCACAATGGATGCCGACTGTTGTGCCTACGCCAGAAAATGCCATAAATGCCAACTGCTATGTGGGGCATTGACATGATTGGCAAGATTGAGCCAACTGCTTCGAATGGCCACAGGTTCATCTTGGTTGCCATTGACTATTTCACCAAATGGGTCGAAGCAGCTTCCTATGCCAATGTTACAAGACAAGTGGTAGCCCGATTCTTGAAGAGAGATATCATCTGTCGGTATGGAGTGCCCGAGCGAATCATTACTGATAATAGTTCCAACTTAAACAACAAAATGATGGCAGAGCTATGCCGGGACTTCAAGAATATCAAGAAAATTGTGCAGAAGATGGTAGTCACCTACAAAGACTGGCATGAAATGCTGCCGTTCGCCTTGCATGGGTACCGCACGTCAATCAGAACATCCACTGGGGCAACACCGTATCAGCTTGTATATGGTATGGAAGCAGTCCTACCTGTTGAAGTTGAATTACCCTCCCTGCGGGTACTGATGGATGTTAAGCTGAACGAAACAGAATGGGTTCGGGCCCAGTACGAACAACTGAGTCTGATTGAAGAGAAAAGATTGGCTGCAATCTATCATGGGCAGTTGTATCAGAAAAGAATGAAGAAAGCCCTCGATCAGAAAGTCAGGCACTGAGAGTACCAAGTGGGAGATCTTGTGCTGAAGAGAATCCTCCCTCCTCATACAGACCACAGGGGCAAGTGGACTCCGAACTATGAAGGACCATTCGTAGTAAAGAAAGTTTTCTCCGGTGGAGCACTCATGCTCAGCACTATGGATGGTGAAGACTTCCCGTCCCCTGTGAATTCAGATGCAGTTAAAAAATACTTCGCATAAAAATGACCCGCTGGACATAAAAATAGAATGTAAGTCCAGGAAAAAATAGGGCATCCCGGCGAGTCAAAAACAGAATAAAAGACTCGGGCAAAAATAAGGGAAAATAAGCAAAAAGATGTACACCCGTTGAGTTGAAAAGCCGCATTGGACAGCTCAGGCAAAAATGGGTATCCCGATGGATTGAAAACCCGAAAGGGCGATCCATGCAAAATAAGGGAATAAGCGAACAACTGCATCCTGAATTCGTCTGTATCGTTTACAACTTGGTGAGTTTCAGAAGGATCAAGCCTCACTCAGAACCAGCCTTCTTCAGAAAGCAAGACGAGAAGAACGTCAAATGTCATACAAGTCATAGCAAAAGGGAAGCTCACTGAAGCGTCATCAACATTGCCAGCTTTTTGTTTCTCAATTTGTAACAATCTCCTCATTCCAGGGGATATGTTTATTTGACTGTACCTTGCCAATTCAGGGCACATGAATTAATAAAAGCATATTTTCAGTCATGTTTTCGTCTGGTACATTTTATTTGCAAAAATGTCTGATGTCTTAAAGAAAACTGATTGCATGAATACAGATGCTTATCCTCAAAGAAAATAAAAACTACGTGCTTGCAGGAAATATACTTACCCTCGGGAGTGTCTCACTCCTATGACGGAATCCGGTAAGGGATGCCTCAAGATTACTTGTGCGTTTCTCTGTCTTTGCAGGATTGCAGGTATTCAAAAGCGCAACGTGGGGCATGTAAGCTTCATCCCAGCAAGCTGGCAAATCAACACTCATTCTTAGCACTCAAAGTGTTTTCTCCCCAGCTGAGTTACCACTTATTGCTTCTCCCAGCCGAGTTGCCAATCATTCTTCCTCAGCCAAGTATAAAAGCCAGGGAGCCACTTCCCCACAGAGTTCCAGCCTCTATTCAGAAGAGCAACGCATGAAGGAATCACAACAGAGTGACGAAAGCTTCTACGAACCCCAGCTGGGTCCCCTCATTACCAAGGATGGGTCTATTAGTGACCTATATCCCCAAGCAAATCCATCTCATCAGATCTACCAATGATCCCATCCCCAGCTGGGATGTCCATTTCAAGCAGATCGGCCAGAGATCTTCACAGCAACGGGATCCAAATCCCGGTTTGGTATCTTTGCATAATCATGGCATTCGCATCATATTCACCCACAAAACGTAGCATTCCGTCTAATACGGAGCATTACGGAAAAAGTCAAACATGGAGCATAACCATAGGCCATGGTCCGAACCAAACGCTTGTGAATAATAACAATCCAACAATATACAGAAAGCTCCCCAGATTCCCCAACAGAGAGCTGAAGCAAAAGCAATTGCCTCACATTCTCCCAAACACCAGTATATACTCCTTGTGGCACCCGTCCGTGTTATATCCCCAGCAGAAAGCCAAAGCGTCCCCTTTGCACTCACAGATACTTATATGTACAATTCCTTGACATCCGTCCATGTCATTTTCCCAGCACAGTAACCATAAACACTTTGTATATCAGATACTTGTTTATACTACACTTTCCTCTTGACACTCGTCCGTGTCACTCTCTCCAGCAGGTTGAACACTCATCTATACACCACTCATACTTATTTTACTTATACAGATACTCGTCCGTATCTTGTATACACCATTTATATCCCCGCAGATTCAACACTAGTCCTTGTTCTTTGTTAACCAGTTGGTACTCGTCCGTATCATCATCTCAGAACATGTGCCAAGCGTTTGTTTCTACCCGATACTCGTCCGTATCGTAGTCTTAAGGATGCTCGTCCGCATCTTTAATCCATACACCGAGTCAAACACTCATGTCCTCTTGAATATAGACACTCGTCTGTGTCTACCATTCCCAGAAGAGTCCCATCAGAATCAACACTCGTCCGTGTTCTTTGTTAACCAGTTGATACTCGTCCGTATCATCATCTCTGAACACGTGTCAGTATTTGTTTCTACCTGATACTCGTCCGTATCATAGTCTTAAGGATGCTCGTCCGCATCTTTAATCTATACACATCTAAACACTTATACCTTTTATTTCTTGGATATAAACACTCGTCCGTGTTTACTATTCCCCAGTAGATCGCCCGCAAAGCAAATTTCCTTTTTATCTGACATTCGTCCTATGTCATGATAAACCCTGAGAGCAGCCGTACCCTGCTAGGTGGTCGTCCTCCACCTCCTGATGATCGTCCTTCATCATGCTCGTCCGATGGCCGTCCCCATCGTTGACCTTTTTATCCGACATTCGTCCTATGTCGTGATATATTTAGCAGCCGTCCCCTTCTAGGTGATCGTCCTTCACCTTTTGATGATCGTCCTTCATCATTTTATCCAATGGCCGTCCCCATTATTGATTTTGGTTATATGACATTCGTCCTATGTCATGATAAACCTTGAGAGCAGCCGTCCCCTGCTAGGTAGTCGTCCTCCACCTCTTGATGGTCGTCCTCCATCATGCTCATCCGATGGCCGTCCCCATCGTTGACCTTTTATCCGGAATTCGTCCTATGTCGCGATATTTTCGGCAGCCGTACCCTGCCAGGTGGTCGTCCTCCACCTTAGATGACCGTCCCTCATCTTATCCCCAACAGAGCAGCCGTCCCCTACTAGGTGATCGTCCTTCACCTTTGATGACCGTACCTCATCATCTGTTTATTTCATTTATTCTTTAACCCGATGGTCGTCCCCGTCGTGGTCCCTTTTCCTTTTTCCTGATGATCGTCCTTCATCAGTTTAGCCCGATGGCCGTCCCCGTCGTTGGTTACATTACTTTATGAACTTGATGGCCGTCCCCGTCATGTTTCATTAATCCCCGGAGAATCTTACAACTTTATCTTGATGGCCGTCCCCATCATAATCCCTTTCATCCCCAGCATGATGGCCGTCCCCGTCATTGCTTTACTTCACACACTCTCCCCAGCATGTCGGTCGTCCCCGTCATTGCTCTTTACCCAGCAGTCGACCTCTGCTCGACAGTCGTCCTCCGTCGCCCATACTTTATAATATACTTTATTTTCTTTTACAATATATATCCCTTTTCTTCTTTATTTTGTGAGCGCGAATTTTGGAATGTCTTTGATATTCAACTATAAGTTATCTTGTTAGCCTGTTAAGCCGCTGCTTACATCCTGCACAGCTAACTCATGTTTGAATAGGGGCAGCTGTAAACACCCCAAATTTTCCCTCACTCATTCACACCATGGCTTGTGATCATTTCATATGCATAAACTCAATCATAGCATCTCATATCACATTTTTGATTCACTGCATTGGTTCAAAGTCATCTGCATCTAGGGTTTGTGATCTGAGCAATCCAAGAGCTTCTTGAGCCACTCCAAAGGTCATCAATCATTTCAAAGGGGTCCATGTATGTTCAAACATCATATTATATCCTCTCAAAGTCAAGAATGTCAAAGAATCACAAGAACTGAGAATGACATGGAGGCAGAGCCAGGTTTGACTGCACAGATGACCTAGAATTAGGGTTTTGGTTTCAGAGGCCATAACCCCAAATTTTTTAGTCATTCTTGTTTCTATTGGTCTCTATATGGTATGGGGAGTATGCATATCAATTTTCATGAAGAAATTCCTTGGGGAAGTCATCTGATCAAGAGTTGACTTTTCAAGCAAGTTAGTGTAAAATCAGGGCATCTGAGGCCCCCAATGACCCAACCAAAGGGTGTTCTTCATCATTTTGATTGTATATGATCTTTATTTGATCATAGAAGAGGTTGGAAGTTCACAAAATTGAAGAATTTCAAGTCTTTTGCAAAGTTGACTTTTTGGGAAAGTTTGACTTTTAATGAAATTGCCATTTTAGGCAACTTTTTCAACCTTTACTTTTTGATTCAAAAAAGCTTCAAATGGAAAAACTTTGGTCATGAAAGTTGTAGAATGGATCATTCCCTTTTCAAAAAGTACAAGAACATGACCTAATTCATTTTGGATCAAAAGTTATGGCCTTGCAAAGTTGAGCAAAATCATTAAAAATTCACTTTTGCACCAAATGGAAAACTTGCAATTTCTCATGGCAAGCCTTTATGTGACTTCAACATGACTTCTAATCATCATACCAATGCTACACATGACCTAAAATCAGATTTGGCCCAAGGGATTTCTCATTCATTTGCCTTGATTTTCACATTTTTCATAAGTCATTTTACATGGAAATGCAAAGAGGGATTTTTGGCAAAATCATTCTCAAAGGAGTTATGTGATCACTAGTTGGTTTCTATGCATTTTCATGATCTAATGAGGCATTCCACATCAAAAATCCAGCAAGAGTTCTCACATTCACATAGCCAAAATCATGAGATAACACAAGTGGGCAAGTTGCAAAAACCTCTCTAGCTCATGATCCAGATGCAACAGCCTTTCACCAGCCATCCAAGGGCCACCCTTGACTCAAGCTGAGGCAAGACAAGCCTCTAGACTGCTGCTGCCATAGCCCATGCTGCAAGTACAAATCAACTTGACTTTTTGGCAAAATCTCCCATACCAATCCCACAGTGTACACCTGCCCCCTATATTGCTGGGATTGTTTATGGATTGCAAGAGGGTCATAAAACAAGAGAGAAGCAAGCCTGAGACACACACATTGCAGCATACCACAAAATCTGTCAAAAACTCCTCTTCTTCGAATCTCTCTCTACAGCCATCAAACACTCATTTTCTCTTCACCAACAAATCATACATACTCCAAAGAACCAGAATCCACCATTAAAACAGCTTGAGACCCTCTAGAATACAACTGTGAAATCTGCTACACCAGAGCTCATCTTCACAAACCAGCCATCAACAAGAGTTTTGAGGCATTCCATTGAGTTCAGAAGGGCCAAGGGAGTTCATTTGCACAAGTGGGAGGATCTGGAAGCTCACTATTGAAGCTTTCCAGCTCAGGTATGGCCAAGAACACTTTCTCACAGAACTTGTTTTTATTGTTATAAAATGAATGTGTATGTTGTGCTGGTCATAATGATGTCATTGGAATTGAAAATGGTGAAGAAATGATCATTTCATGGCTCTCTGAAACTTCACCCGTGAAACTTGTTTGATTCGATTCTCTCTGTTTTTGGATGATAAATGTTGTTTGAAGGGTGATTTGAATGGGGTTTGGGTAGAGGATCATTTCCCTGGTTTCAATTTGATGAATGGTGGCCTGTAGCGTGTTTTAGGGTTTCCAACCCGCCGGAGAAGATGACCGGAGCTTCCCTCCGGTCACCTGAGAGTCATTAACCCTAACCCTAATTAATTTGCCAGATGCGTTCACAGCCATTGGATGCGGATTAGTTTAAGTGTTGTGCGGTCCAGATTGAATCATTAAAGCCCTAATTTGTTTTATTGATTTAATAAATCCTAATTAAATTAATTAAGCCAGAACTAATCCTGACCCTTGATTCACGCGCGCAGTCAAGCTCTTTCTCCCAGATTTGAATGTCAGCCTTTGGATTAGAATACTTTTCATTTTCATTAATTTTAATTCATTTGTTTTATATTTCTTTTGTCCATTTATTTTAAAATAGCAAAAATTATTCAAAAATTCTGAAATTTTTTATACACACTTTTATTAATTTTCAGAAACCAAAAACATTTTTTTTTTATTTTTTGCATTTAAAAATATTTTTAAATTATTTAAAAGTTTATTTTTAATTAATTAATGAGAATTAATTAATTAAAAATACTTTTAGGTATTTAAAAATCACAAAAAAATTCATGAAACCTTTAAAATCATTTAGAAACATTGTCCAACCCTCAAACCAAATTTCGTTTTTGATCTTAAAGCATTTTGATAATTTTCCATGGAATTAATTCAATTTCAAGGCATTATTTTGATCCAGTGTTCAAAAATTCATTTCTGCCTAACCATTGAGAGTTGGACTTTGATTCTTTTTGCATTGTGTCTTTCATATCATGTAGTTTGTGAGATTAAATTGGCATGATTTGATCTTTCATTTTCAATTTGTTTGGCATTTTTCTTGTTAAGGTACCCTAAAACCCTAGAAATCTTAGGAAATTCATAACCCTAATTAGGTTAAGAGTTAGAACCCCTCCTTTGGGCAGTGAGTTTGTGTAGGGTTAGGGTTCCTTGGAGTGCATTTTCAATTTTTTATCTTGATGTTTGCTTCTGATTTTGGTTTTTGTTTGTTGCATTGATCATAAACCCTAATTTGGGCTTCCTTTTGCATTCATCTTGCATTTGCTTGCATACCATGACTTGCCATAGCATTTTGTGCATCCATTTGATGCATTTGACATCTTAAGACATATTAGAATCATGTTTGATCATTGCATCTTGCATTTGCCATGTTGTATGTCATCTGCACTTCATAACCTTTCATGTATGATCATGGTTCTTAACTTGCTTCATTTGCCTCCATAAGTTTGTATGATCATCCCCATGCTTTGTTTCATGTTTGCATCATCTCATAGCATCATTAACATCATGTATGTGCTTCTGGTTTTGATTTGCATCATGTCATTTCATCTCATCTTGCATTGCATTGCATTTCTTTCACTAACTTTTCAGGTGGTAAGTCACTTTGAGAAGTGAATTTGCCTTCATTTCTCATAACTTCTTTTCATCTCTCTTATGCATCATTGCTGCATTTTATCTTGTGTTTGAGATTGAGCTTGCTCATTCTTCTTCTTCTTACTTTCTTTCCTCAAGTGACTTGTCTTCTTAAATGAAGCAAGTTACTTCGCTTCTCTTTGCTCCTTTCATCTGCTTCCTGGTGGTTCCTCTGAAGATTTCTTTCTTAAACCTCACAAACCTTAGGAACAACCAAGCATGACAATGATTAGGGTTTTGATTAGTCCCCTAATTAGTTTTTACCTTTGTGTCTCTTTGAGTCTTCTCTTCTCACCTCATAATCAGGGACTAAACCCTAAAGGCTTCAAGGCTTTGTGATTAAGCTTATGCCTGCATCCTTCTATTAGGATGGAGTGTATAACTTTAATCCCAAGTGTTAAACCCTTTATGTGTTTAAATCTCTTAATCAATTCACTTAATAATCACCAAGACATCACACTTGTAACTTGGGCCTTGCATTAGGGTTCTAATTCTTCCTTAATTGGTTAAGAAGGACTAACCCTAGTGTTAATGGACAAGTCCCCCTCAAGTTGTCTTACAAACCCTAAAACTCACTTCATCATCTAATCATTAAATAAAATCCACTTAACCAAAGGCTTGTTTTGTCATGAGTTTAATCCCTAATCATGGATTAAGTTGAGGAGCTTTCCTCAGCTTAAACATTCTCATCTATTATCCTTCTATTAGGATGGTGTAATGAGTCTGTTTAATCCCTGATTATGGCTTAATCTCATTACTTAACACTAAACAAAAACAACAAAAACATCTAAATAATCACAAGTAGGTTAATGATCTTAATCCTACATCAAAGGTGATTAAGTGTGAGAAGCTGACTTCACACTTAAGGTATTCTCATTACCCCTAATCAGAGGGAAGATGTGATGAGTTTACTAACTCATTGGTTTAGGCTTAAGCTCATTAACTTATGACAAACTTTCAAAAAGCAATAAAAGACTGAAAACACAAAAACAAACAATAATCGTCTCCTTCGGGATTCTTTTCTCACCTCATTCACTCATAAACGAGAACTTGCTTCTTCTGTCTAATGCAAGACAGTTTGCACCTGAGCCAGACAGGTCACACACTTGAGCACAGATATGTAAGCAGTTCACAAGTCAATTCATCTTTCAGTCTCTTTGGGTCGAACTACGGTGTTCTGACTTCCTCATTGCACGAGAGGATACGTAGGCATAACTTAACAGTTATCGAACAAAAGTCTCTGAATATTCCCCCTCCTTCTAGCATCATTCTTTAGCCTCATATTCTTGAGCATTCCATTCTTACACTGACACTTCATATACTTCACTCTACACTTCTTTTACACTGACACCTGTACATCCTTTTTCCAGCTCTTTTATACACAGATTGCACTGACACTACCCCTTTAAAACACAAATCTTTTAAGCGTGGATCCCGTCGAGTACGGCGGACAATCTGGGTGCTAATACCTTCCCAGGTTGTAAGCAACCCCCTTTCTCAGTCTCTCAGGTTCGCAACCGTCTTATCCATGTCTTTTCCAGGTCTATGCAGCATTGCCTTTCCTCCGGGATAAAAATGCCTAGCTGGCGACTCTTTTCATTCCCTGTGAGTTCACTCCTGTGTGTTCTCACATCCTCCTTTCGCCGACCGTTCGCGTCTGTACCCTATTTGACCCGGCTTCATTTAGTGGGAGCGACAGTAATTTGCAAGGAGATAACCCAGTTCTGTCAGGTGGTTAGCAATTTATTGTTTTGATCTCAATACAATAGCATTGATTATACTTCTTTGTCGTCTCTTTTAGTGTAAATCTATCCTCGCCATAGAAACTTGGTATATATAGTTTCATTATACAGGTAGTCTCAATACAATCTTATTTAATTTTAAAACTGTTTTGCATTCATTCAGGTCAAACGCAATCAACCAACAGGGACCTGTCTTCTGGATCTGAACTAAGACCTGCACAAGTAAGTGAACAGAGAGATACAGTGGAGATGAATGAATGTGGGGCTGCCGGTGCATCTTCAGTTGGTTGCACTTCTGAAAGTGGAGCAGAGAAGGTATTACCTTTGTTCATACCTGGTGATATATCTATCCCCTACAAGCACCTATTTAAATTAACTATTAGTTTGTCTGATCACAACCAGCCCCAAACTGAAGCAATCAAAACCTGTAGTAATGACGAGAGAGATGTTTTGGTCGACAAATTTGTTTCAAGTTCTTCTAATCAAGATTTACAAAGTTCTTCTAGTGGAGAAACCATGGTAAAATCAGAAAAAGTACAGGATGCTCCATCTGCAAGTGAAAGACGAGATGTAACTGAACCTGCCAAAACTGCTCCTCGTGGACTGGGTATGAGTGGTTTGGAGCGTAAGGTTAGATTAATATTTCTGTTTTTGTGAATGAGAAGCTTGAATTTCCTAATGATAATTTGTTGATTTGGTTTGTACTACCCTCCAGGTTTGACTCTACTGCGGAGGTAATGTGTTGCCTTGCGATCCGAAAATTCATTTGAGAAGGATTGGTTCAGTCGTGTCTAATTGTGCACGAATACGGTAGCCACTAGTGAAATCCGTCGACGACGTGAAGGTGTTAACGAATATGTTGTGTTTATCGACTTTATGCTCGAAGAGGATTGGGAAAGAAGCTACGTCCGAGAGTGCAATGATTCTCAGGTTAGAGGAAATGAATGGACATGGTGGCATGTTGGTTTTGAGTTGGAATTGAACCAGAGAGAGGGTTCTTACAAATAAAAATTCTACTACCCACTGCAATTTCAAATCTCTTGTAAACACAATAATTTCTAGTTATGTAGTTGAACTGGACAAGCATTGGCTTGAACTGTAGCATTCAATTATTTTCTGAAAAGTCTAGTGATAGTGTCATTTCTGCTTGAGTTTTATCAAGAAAAGAGTTATATATGCATGATTAATTTTAATAGTATTTATATTCTACTAACACGAATAAAGGAGATTATATAATTTTATTTTTTTAAAAAAAATAATACAATTTATGGCGGTTCTGAACCGTCGTTTTTAATAAAATATATATTATATAATTATGGCGGTTACAACCGTCGTTATTTTTAATAAAATATATATTATACAATTACGCCGGTTACAACCGTCACAATAATATAGTTTCCAAACCGTCGTGGAATATTATGGCAGTTGGAACGACAGTTTTGCAAACCGTCGTAATGAAGCCTCGCGACGCACGATTCTGGGGCGGAGTTGCAACCGTCGTAACATGCAAATTGCGTCGGTTCTAACCGTCGTAACTTGCCAAAATGAACCGTCGCAATTTATCAATTTTCTTGTAGTGAGGCTACCCCAAACCCCCAAACTCTCCAGAATCAACCCCTTAATCATTCTAAACAAGAATCAGGCCACAAACAACATTTATTTTACATCAAACGCATGAATCGAAGCATGTAGAATCATTTAAGAACTTAAAAGAAAGGTTCAGGAAAAAATATTCTTGAGGTATACCTGAGATGAAGCTTTCACTCCTTGAGCTTTCTGGCCTCTTTCTTGGTTCAAACCAACCCCAATGAGCTCCCTGATGATGATGAGGAGCTTAGAACAAGCTTGAATGACCTCCTTTGAGAGTTTCAGTTTTGAGAGGTGAGAAATCGTGTTTTTGATTCAGAGGCTTTTAGGTCACTGTGAGGGTTGCTTTGTGATCCTGAAGGTGTGTATGATTGAATGGTGAAAAGAGGTTTGAGGTTTGTGGTTTTTGTTGAGAGAATCGAAGAGATGAAGGTTTTGGTGGATTTTGTGCAATCTGACTTGTGTTGTGTTTCAGGCACCAAGAAGATATGAAATGAGGTCCATGAGGCATGTATGTGATGTCTTGATTGGTCAGAAGAGTTGTTGTGGCTTAGCTTGATTAGTATGGGAGGTTTTGCAAAAAAGTTAAATTTGTGTACTTTGAGGTATGGGCCATGGCAGAGCTAGTTTTTTGGGGTTTCTGGCCTCAGCTTGCAGCAAGGAGAACCATATAATCAGTTTTCATGAGCTGGCACAAGTGGATGAAGGGTTTCATAGAATTTTGCAATTTTCCCTCTTTGAACTTTCTTGAGAAGCAAGGCATGAAAACTTGTGATTTTTGGTGCAATCTTGATCAAAATGTGTTGCATTATGTTGGTGTGATATTTAGAAGTTG
Source organism: Lathyrus aphaca (assembly GCA_963966055.1). Lineage (NCBI taxonomy): Eukaryota > Viridiplantae > Streptophyta > Magnoliopsida > Fabales > Fabaceae > Lathyrus > Lathyrus aphaca. Next base: position 56,403 of record CAWYPZ010000070.1, on the reverse strand, counting down.
ATTAGAGGTCATGAAATGGTTTGAAACTTGAATTTGCAAAAAATCCTCTTTGGCATGAACTTGAAAATTATAGGATTTTTGCCAACTTTGAAAGGACATATCTTGAGTTCTAGGATGAATCAAGACATGTTCTAGTACTTTTTGTAAAGGGAAAGACCTAATCTACAACTTTCATGTCCAATAATTTTTCATTTGAAGCATTTTTGGTCATGAAAGAGGAGGTTGAAAATCTTTCCCAAAATGGAAAGTTTCCATTACAAGTCATTTCCAAAAATAGCAAGTTTGCATTTGGCCCAAAATTCTTCAACTTTGTGAACTTACAACCACTTATAAGATCAAATAAAGATCATAGAGACTCAAAATGATGATGATGACCCTTTGGTACCCTTGAGGGAGGCCTCAGATGCCCTGATTTTGACTTTACTTGCTCAAGAAGTTACCCAATAGTCAGATGAATTCCACAAAGAATTTCTTTATAAAACTTGGTACACATGATCCTTATAACATATTAAGAACATTAGAAACATTAATGACCAACAAATTTGGAGTTAAGGCCTCTGAAACCAAAACCCTAATTTTGGTCATCTGTGTAGGAAAACCCTAGCTCTGCTTCCATGCCTTTGCCAATTTTTGTGATCTCTTGAATTTCATGAACTTTGGGGAGCATATTATGATCATAGAACACACATGGACCCTTTTGTAAAGCTTCAAGACCATTGGGATGGCTCAGATTGATTCTTGGATTGCTCAGATCACAAACCCTAGATGCAGATGAAAATGGAACTATGTAGTGAAACAAACATGCAATATGAGATGGTATGCTTATACTAAAACAAAAATTAAATATCACATGCCATGGTGTGAGAAAAAGTGAGGTCAAATTTGGGGTGTTTACAGGGGTGTCTTGGCTTCAGCATGATTTGTGGATAGCCCTAGGATCAAAGTTATGCAGCTGGCACAATTGGATGAAGAGTTTCAAGGCATTTTGCAGATTTCCCTCTTTGAACTTTCTTGAGAAGCAAGGCATGGAAACTTGTGATTTTTGGTGCAATATTGATCAAAATGTGTTGCATTATGTTGGTATGATGTTTAGATGTTGATTAGAGGTCATGAAATGGCTTGAAACTTGAATTTGCAAAAAATCCTCTTTGGCATGAACATGAAAATTTTAGGATTTTTGCCAACTTTGAAAGGCCATATCTTGAGTTCTAGGATGAATCAATACATGTTCTAGTACTTTTTGTAAATGGGAAGAAATAATCTACAACTTTCATGTCCAAGAATTTTTCATTTGAAGCATTTTTGGTCATGAAAGAATAGGTTGAAAATCATTCCCAAAATGGAAAGTTTCCATTACAAGTCATTTCCAAAAATAGCAAGTTTGCATTTGGCTCAAAATTATTCAACTTTGTGAACTTCCAACCATTTCTAAGATCAAATAAAGATCATAGAGACTTAAAATGATGATGATGACCCTTTGGTACCCTTGTTGGGGGCCTTAGATGCCCTGATTTTGACTTTACTTGCTCAAGAAGTTACCCAATGATCAGATGACTTGCACAGTGAATTTCTTCATAAAATTTGGTACACATGATCCTTATAACATATTAAGACCATTTGAAACAAGAATTACCAAAATATTTGGGATTAAGGCCTGTGAAACCAAAACCCTAATTTTGGTCATCTGTGCAGGAAAACCCTAGCTCTGTCTCCATGCCTTTGCCATGCTTTGTGATTTTTTGACTTTCATGAACTTTGGGGAGAATATTATGATCTTGGAACACACATTGACCCTATTAGCAAGATTCAATACCTTTGGGATGGCTCAGATCACTTCTTGGCTTGCTCAGATCACAAACCCTAGATGCAGATGAAATGGAACTATGTAGTGAAACAAATATGCAATATGAGGTGGTATGCCTATGCTTATGAAAAAAATGAAAGACCATAAGCCATGGTGTGAGAAAAATTGAGGGCAAATTTGGGGTGTTTACATCTGCCCCTATTCAAGCATGAGTTAGTTGTGCAGGATGTAAGCGCTTGGCTTAACAGACCAACAAGATAACTTGTGGTTGAATACCAAAGACAGTCCGAAATTTGCACTTGCTGGGGAGATGAAGAAAATGGATATAAATTGTAAAAGATAGTATAGTATGAGTATCAAATAAAAGCGATGGAGGACGACCATCGAGCAGAGGATGACTATTGGGGGTAAAACAGTAAGCAAAGCAATGACGGGGACGACCATCATGCTGGGAAATAAAGAGACCGCGATGGGGACGACTATCAGGTAAGGAAATAAAACTCTCTGGGGATCAATTAAATGAGGTAAGCACTGACGGGGATGACCATCAGGTTTTAAAGGGTAAATAAACCGCGATGGGGACGACCATCGGGTGAAAGAATAAATGAAATAATGATGAGAGACAGTCATCAAAAGGTGAAGGACGATCACCTAACAGAGGAAGGATGCTAAAAATATCACGACATAGGACGAATGCTGGATAGAAAAGATCATCGATGGGGAAGACCATCGGGTAAGCATGATGAAGGAAGATCATCAAGAGGTGAAGGACGATCACCTAGCAGGGTACAGCTGCTCTCGGGGAATATCACAACATAGGACGAATGTCGGATAACAAAAATCAACGATGGGGACGGCCATCAGATAAATGATGAGGGACTCCCTTTGATTTAATAAAATCAAATATCTCCCCGTCAACACAAGGAAGTTGAAGGTGCGCAAAACACAAGGAAAGGGGGTTTGGAATTGGGTTTTCTTTAACAACTAAAAACAACTTCTAATGACAAGTTAATTTATCCTGGTTCGTTTGAACTCAAACTATGTCCAGTCCACTCGCCAAGGTGATTTTGCGTCTACTGAGGTCTTAATCCACTATTCAACTATTGAATACACACACTGACCTATAGTCAATGTCCTCTTGAGTCTTCTGACTAAACTTAGTCACTCAAGGAATAAAATAACTATTACAATGATAATAAAGAAGTAACTAAAAAATGCTTCTTGTCAAGCAAGGATCACTAAGTGAAAGTTACAATATATTAGCACAAATTGATTCAGTCTTTTTGCGTGAGTGTATTACTTCAATTCTTCAAATGGAATCCTTTATATAGTTCTTGAATGAATGTAGCCGTTGGAGACATCTTGAGCTAGTTTAGGATAATAATTAATACCATAACTTCCTTCCATAATTAGAGATACTTGTCTTGACCATTAATCAAAATATTCTTTAATTAATGTCTTCATTATGAATATCAACATCTTCTAAGCGGAAATCAGAGATAATAAATATTTGATGCGCAGCTAATAAACATGTCATTAAATGATGGATTCTTCATTAAGAGTATCTTCTATATATGGCTCAATGGATCTTCTAGTAATGTACGTCTCCCTTAATTGAATTGATCTTCTACACAAGAATAAAGGTATTCATTAGAACTTTTATTCTAACATAATAATCTTTGTTATCATCATAACACTTAGAGGTTCAGAACCATAATTGTTCTAACAATATCCCCCTTTTTGATGATGAAAAAACATTTAGATAATGAGAATAGAGTTTAATAATATTAGAGGAACTCCCTTTGATTTAATAAAATCAAATATTTCTTATAAAGATTTCTTCAGATGTTCCATGTTCCTTAGCTCCCCTTGAGTTGATTACTTGACTTGTTTCTATTCTATGATCACAACTCAAATAGTTTTATTAGAATATTATATGTAAGAGGCATATCATGGTAAACTGCTATGGATCAGAATCTTCTACGTTTCTCCCCATTTTTGTCATAATAAAAAAGAGACGATGCAGAAAAAAATGCAATTGTATAGAAGCAAAATATGTTACCATTAATTATATAAAAAAACTTGTGAAGACAAATCCAGTAGAACTTTAAAAAGTTATGATGAAGCAGAAGATAAAACAGAAACAACTAAAGCAGAAGATAAGCATAAAATTAGGAGTTCATCTTAGTAACTAAGGCCTCCAGCAAAGATTTAATCTCAGATGATGATTCCACTTGCTTGCCAAGCATTGTCTTCAATTCAGCAGTGGTTTCATCTTGCTTATCTAGACGTTGCTTCACCATCTGATTCTCCTTCTTCAGCTCTTCCAATGTTTGTAGAACAAAATTTGTTGTCATAGGTTCGTCAACTTCTGGAGCAGCTTGATTCTTAGGTTCATCATCATGATATTCTTCAGAAGGTACCGGAACCATTTGAAGTTCAGAGTGTTCTTCCAGAGTTTCTGACTCTATCCAAGGCTTATTGTCCAGCAGACGGGGTTTATACTTTTCAACATTAGAAACAACTGCTTGAAGATACTCACAGAAATTTTGGTGAGCAATATCTTAGTAGATGTCCTTGAGTCTCTTTGACTCAGTATTAAACCACTTTTTGAAGGTAGCCCACAGAAAGTCAGAAGCAGCTGGATCTGTAAGCTCTGAGCACGCAGACTTCAGATCCTCTAACTTCAATTTCAAGTCTGTTTCAAAAGCAAGCAATAAAGCAGAAATGTCTGTTCTAGAGGGTTTTGGTTTAGGTACAGGTATGGCTGTTTTGTTAGAGACTGAGGACAATTTTTGTAAAGCTTCAAAATTAACAGATGTTCTAAGTGGATTATCATGTTCAGTTTCTTCTGGAGGAGTGTCAGGGATGTCTATAAAGGCAGGTGAGTTTGGAGGTGTAGATTCATATGAGGACAATGAACTTTCTCTTATGTGGGAGAGACTAGGAGCATTTTCAGAGATGGAATTTGGACAAATTCTGGGGGTTGAAAATTGTCAATATCAGAAAGGACATGTTGCAGGGTAGTTTGTGTTTCAGTTATATGAGAGCGATCAATGTCAGACAGAGGAGTAGAATCTATTGGAATGTCAAAATCAGAAATTGTTTGTGGTTGATTGTGTTCAGCTTCTGGTGGATAAAGTGATGATAGGATGGATGAGACAACAACAGATGCAGGTATTTCAGTTGGAATAGCATTAGAGGATTGAGGTGGTTCAGAAGAAGGGATGGGTGCAGAAGGAATATCAACAGAAGGTGATGGGTTAGAAGGTTTTTCAGACACTTCTACATTAACTGCTTCTACTACAGAAATGAATTCAGAGTTAGAGGCAGAGGTTTTACCTGATCTTCTGGTTGATTTTGGAATCTTCTGAGATGTTCCTTCAACAACCTTTCTCTTCTTGGGTCTTGCAGAGGCAGCATCTGGAGTTTTCTGAGTGAGTTCAGTTGGCTTGAACATGGGGTCCACACCATGTTGCATGCAAATATCCAAGTAATTGACCACAACATCCAGAAAGAGATCAAAACCATTATCCTTTAGACTGTCGAAATCCACAAATAGTTCACAAAGGACTTCCAGTTTTTCAGCAGGAGTAGTAAGAGTCTTCGTAGGTTCAACGCAGAACACATCAGAGAAGTCTTTTCTTTGTTGAGAAGAGGAAGCCATTTGTTACTAAGATGAAGTTTTGAAGGTTTAGGGTTTTAGAAAGTTTCAGAGAGAAAGCAAAAGTGAGGGTGAAAAGATTTTCAGTGAAAATGCACTAAGGGTAAAAAATGAAAGTGAAAATGAAAAGTTACTTATATAGGAAAATAATGCATTTAATTAGACGAGAAATTAGTGGGAAAAATTAAGTTTAAAAACATAATGATTATATGCAATAAATGCAGCATACATAGGGTAAGGCGTAAAAGATTCTGGAACAGTTACCCAAGAGATTTTTGCCTTTATGGTGTCAAGTTAGCCGTATCAGTTTCCCAGAAGATCAACAGATGTCCTTCTGTAGAGGACAGTTGTCCAATGCATGTTCTGTCACTTTTCAGAATTTGGACACTTGTTTTGATTCTGATGGGATTCCTTGTAGCCTTGTTGACACTTGTTGATTTGAAGATCTGCATGTTATTCCTTTGAACAGACGTTCTCAGAATGAAACAGTTAGAACATAGTATCTTCTGAGGAAATAATATAGAGGATAAATTTCAGAACTTCTAAGAGTTAAAGACATATAATTAAAGCATTTTCATTCTGGACATAACTTCATGCTAAGGTTAGTTAGTATGAAATTAAATCTATCTTCAGGAAGGGGTTTTGTAAAGATATCAGCCCATTGGTGATTTGTTTCTATGAATTTTAACATTAAAATTCCCTTTTGAGTATAGTCCCTAATGAAGTGATGTTTAACTTCTATGTGTTTAGCTCTAGAATGTAAAATTGGATTTTTAGATAAACAAATAGCAGAGGTATTATCACAGAGGATGGGAATGTTACTCTCATAAATATTGAAATCCTCAAGCTGATTTTTCATCCAGAGCATCTGAGTACTGCATCCAGCTGCTGCAATGTATTCAGCTTCTGCAGTTGATAATGCTATGGTTGACTGCTGTTAAGTGAGTTTCTCTAGGATCTGATTGGAATCTAGCACATAAACATACACTGTATAGAATATCTGGTCTAGAAGCAGTTAGATAAAGGAGAGATCCAATCATACCTCTGTAGAGCTTCTGATCTACTTTCTTACTTACCTCTTCTTTCTCCATAATACATGTAGGGTGCATAGGAGTTTTAGATATTATACTTTCTGATAGATCAAATTTCTTCAGAAGTTCTTTTACATATTTGCTTTGATGGATATACGTTCCTTCTGATGTTTGGTTTATCTGAATTCCCAGAAAGAACTTTAGTTCTCCCATCATGCTCATTTCAAATTCTTCCTGCATAGACTTAGCAAATTCCTTTCCCAAGGCACTTTTAGTAGAACCAAAAATTATATCATCTACATAAATTTGACATATCAGAAGATCATTTTTAATGTTTTTACTGAAAAGAGTTGTATCCACTTTCCCTCTGATGAAATTATTTTCCAGAAGAAAAGTACTTAGTCTTTCATACCAAGCTCTGGGAGCTTGTTTCAGACCATATAACGATTTTTTGAGTTTGAAAACATGTTCTGGAAATTTTGAATTTTGAAAACCAGGGGGTTGGTGTACGTACACTTCTTCATCAATATAACCATTTAAAAATGCACTCTTGACATTCATTTGATATAGAATGATATTATGGTTTACAACAAATGAGATTAGAAGTCTAATTGATTCTAACCTGGCAACTGGTGCATAGGTTTCTGTATAGTCAATTCCTTCTTGTTGACTATAACCTTGTGCAACCAGTCTTGCTTTGTTTCTGACAACTTCTCCTTGCTCATTTAGCTTATTTCTGAATACCCACTTGGTGCCAATGATGTTGAATCCTCTGGGCCTAGGAACTAGATCCCATACATCATTTCTGGTGAATTGGTTAAGTTCTTCTTGCATGGCCAGAATCCAATCATTTTCTGAGAGAGCTTCTTCTACAGAAGTTGGTTCGATCAGAGAAACAAGTACCATTAGAGATTCTTCAGAGTTTCTGAATGATGATCTTGTTCTGATTGGTTCATCTTTCTTTCCCAAGATTTTATCTTCTGGATGATTCCCCTTGCTTCTGGATAATTTCTTCTGAGTGGGTTCTTCAGAAGTTGTTAGAGAAATTGTATTGTTCTGATCTTTAGGTGATTGATCTTCAGAAGTTGTATTTGTAGAAATTTCTACTTCTATATCTGCAATTAATTCATTTTGCTTTGGTTTTTCAGAACCAAGCTTATCATCAAATCTGACATAAATAGATTCTATCACAATACGTGTTTATGTATTGTATACTCTGTATCCCTTAGAACGTTCAGAGTATCCTAACATATAACACTTTTATGCCTTAGAGTCAAATTTAATCAGAGTATCATTAGTATTTGAAATAAAACAAGTGCATCCAAAAGGATGAAAATATGAAATGTTGGGCTTTCTGTTCTTCCACAATTCATAAGGAGTCTTTTCAAGAATAGGTCTTATAGAGATTCTATTCTGAATATAGCATGTTGTATTTACTGCTTCTGCCCAAAAATGTTTAGCCATATTAGTCTCATTGATCATGGTTCTGGCCATCTCTTGCAATGTTCTATTCTTACGTTCTACAACCCCATTTTGTTGTGGAGTTCTAGGACAAGAAAAATCATGAGAGATGCCATTTTCATTAAAAAATGATTCTAATTGTTTATTTTCAAATTCTCCACCATGATCACTTCTGACTTTAATGATTTTAGATTCCTTTTCATTTTGAACTTGTTTGCAGAAGTTAGAAAATACAGCAATTGACTCATCCTTGTGTCTAAGAAACTTTACCCATGTCCATCTGCTGAAGTCATCTACGATCACCAATCCATACTTCTTGCCACTGACAGAAGAAGTTTTCACTGGTCCAAACAAGTCAATGTGCAGAAGTTCTAATGGTCTAGAGGAAGATACAACATTTTTAGCTTTAAAACCAGGTTTTGAAAATTTGCCTTTCTGACATGCTTCACACAGAGCTTCTGAGTTGAACTTCAAATTTGGAAGTCCTCTGACTAGATTGAGTTTGTTAAGTTGAGATAATCTTCTCATATTAACATGTCCCAATCTTCTGTGCCAGACCCATTGCTCAGTTCCCACAAACAATAGACATTTTACATTTTGAATTTTTAATTCTGAAAGTTTTATTTTATAAATGTTGTTCTTTCTCTTTCCACTAAAGAGGATTGTTCCATCTTTTTGACTAACAGCTTTACAGAACTTTTGATTAAAGATTATGTCATAGCCATTATCACTTAATTGACTTATGGATAATAAGTTATGCATTAATCCTTCTACTAATAGAACATTAGAGATAGAGGGAAGATTTCCATTACCAATAGTTCCAGAGCCAATTATTTTTCCTTTTTGATTGCCTCCGAAACCTACGTGGCCTCCATCTTTTAATTCAAGACTTTGGAACATATGCTTTCTTCCCGTCATGTGTCGTGAGCATCCAGAGTCCAGGTACCATGATTGGTGTTTCAGTTTTGCTGTTAAAGACATCTGCAACATACACAATTTTATCTTTGGGTACCCATATTCTTCTGGTTCCTTGTTTGTTAGTTTTTACAAACTTCTGATTCATTTTAGGTTTTAAATCAGAACTTGTGGAACAAGATGACTCACTAGTGTATATTAGATCATGGTTATGACCAAAGGTAAAATGAGAACTTAGAGGAGTATTAGTTTTTATGACACTGTCATCAATCTTTTTATACTTCAGAGTTTCTTTAGTTTTCACATAGCCTATGCCTCTTCTATCATTTCTGCTAACTCCATAGATCATAGATGCAATTTTGCTTCTATCTATGCTTTTAGCTAGGAATTTTTGAAAACCATAGTCATATTGTTTTATGATACTATCAGAATTGATTAGATCTTCTAATTCAGATTCCTTCTGAGCTTTAAGTTTTTCAAAAGAGTTTTTGCATTCAAAAATATTTTCTTTCAGCTCAGAGTTTTCTGTTTTTAGTTTTCTAACTTCTTCTAATTCAGATACCAGACTTTGTTTCATGTCTTTATATTTGAATTGAAGCTTCTGATATTTTTCAAGAATTTCTAAGAGGCTAGCTTCTAATTGAGATCTGGAAAGTTTAGAAAATACCTCTTCTGAATCTGATTCTGATTCTGATTCTGATGAGTGATTATCTTCTGGTATGTTTGCCATTAATGCAATATTAGCTTGTTCATCTTCAGAATCTGACTCTGCTTCAGATGATTCAGAATCATCCCATGTTTCCATGAGACTCTTTTTCTTTTCTCTGCTGAATTTGTTTCAGGGTTTCTCTTTATGAAGTTTTGGACATTCACTTTTGTAGTGTCCTGGTTCTTTGCATTCGTAGGACACAACTTCTTTGCTTCTGGGTTTCTTGTGACCAGATGTTGATTCAGAATAATTGTTTGTTCTTCTGGTATTTCTGAACTTCTTCTGACGATGCTTCCAGAGTTGTTGAACTCTTCTGGATAAGAGAGATAATTCATCTTCTTCTGATGAGCATCCAGAACTTTCTTCTTCTTCTGCCTGTAAAGCTTTAGAAAAAGATTTGTTAGATTTAAGAGCTACAGACTTACCTTTCTTCTGGGGTTCATCTTCTTCTAGTTCAATCTCATGACTTCTCAAGGAGCTGATCAGTTCTTCTAAGGAAATTTAATTCAGATTTTTTGATAGCTTTAGAGCAGTGACCATGAGCCTCCAAGCTTTTGGTAAACTTCTGATGATTTTCTTCACATGATCTGCTGTTGAGTAGCCTTTGTCCAGAACTTTTAGTCCAGCTACCAGGATTTGGAACCTTGAGAACATTTTTTCAATTGTCTCATCTTCTTCCATCTTGAAGGCTTCATACTTCTAGATGAGGGCTAGAGATTTAGTCTCCTTGACTTGAGTGTTGCCTTCATGTGTCATCCTCAGAGAATCAAACATGTGTTTAGCTGAGTCCCTGTTTGTGATCTTCTCATATTCTGTATATGAGATAGCACTTAGAAGTATGGTTCTAGCTTTGTGATGATTTCTGAATTCCTTCTTCTGCTGAGCTGTCATATTTTTTCTTTCAATCTTCTGACCATCTGCTCCAACAGGATGAATGTATCCATTTGTCACCATGTCCCAGAGTTCTCCATCTAGAGCTAGAAAGAAACTCTCCAGAACATCCTTCCAGTAGTCAAAATTGTCACCATTGAACACTGGAGGTTTAGCGTTGATCTTGTCATTCTGGTAGTCATTGTTGTTATTTCCAGCTTCTGCCATGTGTTTGACTTCTGGATCTTTTACTGACACGGTTAAGTGTTTTTCTCAGAACCTAGCGCTCTGATGCCAATTGAAGGTGCGCAAAACACAAGGAAGGGGGGTTTGGAATTGGTTTTTCTTTAACAACTAAAAACAACTTCTAATGACAAGTTAATTTATCCTGGTTCGTTTGAACTCAAACTACGTCCAGTCCACCCGCCAAGGTGATTTTGCCTCTACTGAGGTCTTAATCCACTATTCAACTATTGAATACACACACTGACCTATAGTCAATGTCCTCTTGAGTCTTCTGACTAAACTTAGTCACTCAAGGAATAAAATAACTATTACAATGATAATAAAGAAGTAACTAAAAAATGCTTCTTGTCAAGCAAGGATCACTAAGTAAAAGTTACAATATATTAGCACAAATTGATTCAGTCTTTTTGCGTGAGTATATTACTTCAATTCTTCAAATGGAATCCTTTATATAGTTCTTGAATGAATGTAGCCGTTGGAGACATCTTGAGCTAGTTTAGGATAATAATTAATACCATAACTTCCTTCCATAATTAGAGATACTTTTCTTGACCATTAATCAAAATATTCTTTAATTAATGTCTTCATTATGAATATCAACGTCTTCTAAGCGGAAATATGAGATAATAAATATTTGATGCGCAGCCAATAAACATGTCATTAAATGATGGATTCTTCATTAAGAGCATCTTCTATATGTGGCTCAATGGATCTTCTAGTAATGTACGTCTCCCTTAATTGAATTGATCTTCTACACAAGAATAAAGGTATTCATTAGAACTTCTATTCTAACATAATAATCTTTGTTATCATCAAAACACATAGAGGTTCAGAACCATAATTGTTCTAACAGGACGGTCATCAAAAGGTGAAGGACGATCACCTAGCAGGGGACGGCTGCTCTTTATCACGACATAAGACGAATGTCGGATATGAGGTTCCATCAATGGGGATTCCACTGGGGAAAGGATGAGGGATGGTCATCCAAAGGTGAAGGACTATCACCTGGAAGGGGATGGTTGCCGAAAGTATCACGACATAGGACGAATGTCGTATAGAAGAAAGTTGTTTTGTTGGTGACTTACTGGGGTATGGTAAACACGGACGAGTGAATACATCTTTAAGATAAAAGATATAAGTGTTTGACGATGTGTATAGATTAAAGATGCGGACGAGCATCCTCAGGACTATGCTACGGACGAGTATCGATAGAAACAAATGCCGACGCGTGTTTAAGGATGATGATATGGACGAGTATCAATCGACTAAGCAAGGAAAACGGATGAGTGTATAATCTTCCCGGGGGATGATATATACAAAATACAGACGAGTATCGAAGACTTCTGTATAGGTATGTACAAGTATCGATCTGCTGGTGAAGTGTGTGCAAGACACGGACGAGTGTCAAAAGATTGGGCAAGGGACACGGACGGGTGTTTGACTTGCTGGAGAAGTATGACACGGACAAGTGTCAAATAAGTATGAACAAATATCTGTATTTGAGAGTGCATAAGGTATTTTGGCAACCTGCGGGGGATAAGATGACACGGACGACCACAAAAGGGGATGTCTTGTCTCTTATCTGTAGGGGATAAGTTTTATATATTGTTGATGAAGTGATGACGGTATTTGCAAGTGATTGGCTTGAACCCGGCTTATGATCGTGCAAATGTTTGATTTTTACCGTAATGCTCTGTACTAGATGGAATGCTACGCTTATTTGGTGAATATGATGCGAATGCTATGATTATGCAAATGAGAAACCCGATCCGAGACTCGGATCCTACAGGGATAGAGATCTTTGACTGATCTGTTTCGGAGGGAAAACTCAGCTGGGGAAAGAGATCGTTGATTGATCTGTCCGGAGGGAGAACTCCTAATGGGATGAGGAGGTTTTAGCAACTCCGATGGGGACGTATTTCAGGCATTTCTCTTCTGGGGAGGCAACTCTGTGGGGAATCAATTCCAACAAATCTGCTGAGGATGAGAGAAATCTGGAATCTTTGGTAGGGAATAGAAAGTTCTTTGACCACTTTGCTGTGGAAGAGTCGTCAGTCATTGCTCGGGAGATCCACTTGGGGAGGAGATAACTTCTGGGAAGTAGTACGCTAGGGATTTAATGCTTGATATGCCCCATGTTGCGAAAGGTTGTCTGCCTTGGGTATCTGCAACCTGTTAAGACAAAGGAAAACACACAAGTGTCCCGGGGTATCCTTAACCGGATTCCGTCATAGGAATTAGATTTGCTTAAGAATTGATATTTCCTGCAAGCATTTTGTTAAAAATGGCCTATAAGTTTAATGCAAATGTTGTATTACGAACTCTGGACATTTTGCAAACAAAACAAAAGGTAAAAAAACAAAGTGTGATTGAATATTCTGATTTCATTGATTTGTGTGCCCTGAATAGGCAAGTACAGTCAAAGAAGCGAATCCCCTGAAAGGAGCAGATTGCTGTAAATTGAGAAAAAAAGTGTCGGCAATGTTGAAGTTTGGCGTTCCGGTGAGCTTCCTTTGCTATGACCCATATGACATTGATGTTCTTCTTATCATGCTTTCTGAAGAAGGTTGATTCTGACCAATGCTTTATCCTTTCGAAGCGTGCCATGTTGTGAGCGATACAAACGAATTCAGAATGCAGTTGTTCGCTTATTCCCTGATTTTGCGTGGATCGCCCTTTCGGGTTTTCAATCCACTGGGATACCCATTTTTGCATGAGCTGTCCAATGTGGCTTTTCAACTCAGCGGGTGTACATTTTTTTCCCTTATTTTTGCCTGAGTCTTTTATTCTGTTTTTGACTCGCCGGGATGCCCTATTTTTGCCTGGACTTACATTCTATTTTTATGTCCAACGGGTCATTTTATGCGAAGTATTTTTTAACTGCATCTGAATTCACAGGAGACGGGAAGTCTTCACCATCCATGGTTGCGAGCATCAGTGCTTCACCCGAGAAGACTTTAGTTATCACATAGGGACCTTTATAATTTGGTGTCCACTTGCCCTTGTGGTCTGTATGAGGAGGAAGGATTCTTTTCAGAACAAGCTCTCCCACTTGGTATTCCCGAGATCTGACTTTCTGATCGAAAGCTTTCTTCATTCGCTTCTGATATAACTGCCCATGACAGATGGCTGCTAATCTTTTCTCTTCGATCATATTCAGTTGATTGTACTGAGACCGGACCCATTCTGCTTCATCCAGTTTCACATCCATCATTACCCGTAAGGAGGGTAGCTCAACTTCAATAGGTAGGACAACTTCCATACCACACACAAGCTGATACGGCGTTGCCCCATTAGATGTTCTGATTGAGGTTCGGTACCCATGCAAGGCAAATGGTAGCATCTCATGCCAGTCTTTGTAGGTGACTACCATCTTCTGCACAATCTTCTTGATGTTCTTGTTAGCAGCCTCAACAACGCCATTCATCTTTGACCTGTAAGGAGAAGAGTTGTGATGTTGATTTTTGAAGTCCCGACATAACTCAGCCATCATCTTGTTGTTCAAATTGGAACCATTGTCAGTAATGATTCTCTCGGGAACTCCATATCGACAGATGATATCCTTTTTCATAAATCTAGCTACCACTTATCTGGTGACGTTTGCATACAAAGCTGCTTTGACCCATTTGGTGAAGTAATCAATGGCTACCAGGATGAATCTGTGACCATTTGAAGCATTCTGTTCAATCTTTCCAATCATATCAATGCTCCACATGGCTAAGGGCCAAGGTGAAGACATTACATTCAAAGGATTCGGAGGCACATGCACTTTATCTGCGTAGATCTGGCATTTGTGGCATTTTCTGGCGTAGGCACAACAGTCTGCAACCATCGTAATCCAGTAGTAACCTGATCTTAATAACGTCTTTGCCATTGCATGTCCTCTGACATGAGTGCTGAAAGAACCTTCATGTACTTCGTGCATTAGTAGGTCTGCTTCCTTCTTGTCAACACATCTGAGCAGGACCATGTCAAAGTTTCGCTTGTATAATGAACCATCAGTATTGAGGACGAAACTGCCCGCCATCCTTCTCAATGTCTTCTTATCATTTGACGATGCCCTAGGTGGGTATGTCTGATTCTCCAAGAAGCATTTGATGTCATAGTACCAAGTCTTGTTGTCACTAGCAGTGTCCACAGAGAATACATATGTCGGTCTGTCCAGTCTGGATACCAAAATTCGGGGTACATAATTAGTAGCTTGTACTTTGATCATGGATGAAATGGTAGCCAAAGCGTCTGCGAACTGATTCTCATCTCGAGGGATGTATTCGAGCTTAACCGTTGTGAAGACGGTCAACAATCTCCTTGTATAGTCACAGTATGGAATCAGATGCTCCTAATGAGTGTATCATTTGTCGTTGGTCTGGTTGATTACCAAAGCTGAATCTCTGAATACCTTCAAAGTTTTGATCCTGAGGTCAATGGCTTCCTCAAGACCCATGATACAAGCTTCGTATTCTGCTTCGTTGTTAGTGCAGGAAAAGGTGAGTTTTGCTGAGAAAGGCATGTGAACTCCTTTAGGTGTGATAAGTACTGCACCAACTCCACGACTGTTGCAATTAACTGCCCCGTCAAACATCATAGTCCATGCTTCTTCTGCGTCAGGCCCTTCGGTGTGAATAGGCTCTTCACAATCTTTTTATTTTAAGTACATGATGTCTTCATCAGGGAAGTCAAATCTCATAGGCTGGTAATCATCAATGGGTTGCTCATCTAGATAGTCAGACAATACACTGCCCTTGATGGCTTTTTGAGAAGTGTACTGAATGTCATATTATGTTAGAATCATTTGCCACCTGGCAACCCTTCCGGTAAGTGCTGGCTTCTCAAATATGTACTTGACGGGGTCCATCTTTGAGATCTACAAGGTAGTATGAGTCAACATATATTGTCTTAGTCGGCGAGCAGCCCACGCTAAAGCATATCAAGTTTTCTCGAGCAGTGAATAACGTTGTTCACAGTCGGTAAATTTTTTGCTTAGGTAGTATATTGTATACTCTTTTCGACCAGACTCGTCATGCTGGCCCAACACACACCCTATTGACCCTTCTAATACTGTCGGATACATGATTAGAGGTCTTCCTTCAACTGGAGGCATGAGAATTGGAGGTTCTTGCAGGTGCTCCTTGATCTTGTCACAAGCTTTTTGACCATCATTGTTCCACCTGACCGTTTGTTCTTTCCTTAACAACTTGAACAAGGGTTCACAGGTTGCAGTGAGATGAGATATGAACCTTGATATGTAGTTCAATCTACCTAAGAACCCTCAAACTTCTTTCTCAGTTTTAGGTGTAGGCATTTCCTGAATTGCTTTAACTTTGTCAGGATCAACCTCAATTCCTTTTTCACTTACGATAAAACCTAGCAACTTACCGGAACGCACCCCGAATGTGGATTTGTTGGGGTTCAACTTCAGCTGATACTTCCTCAGACGCTTAAACAACTTTAGCAGATTCACCAGATGATCTTCTTCTGTGAGGGACTTGGCAATTATATCATCCACATAGCATTCGATTTCTTTGTGGATTATATCGTGGAATAAAGTTACCATAGCCCGTTGATAAGTTTCATCGACGTTCTTCAGTCCAAACGGCATTACCTTGTAACAAAATGTGCCCCAAGGTGTGATGAAAGTTGTTTTCTCCATGTCTTCAGGTGACATCTTGATCTGATTGTATCTAGAAAATCCGTCCATGAAAGAAAATACCGAGAACTGAGATGTGTTGTCTACCAATACATTTATGTGAGGTAATGGGAAATCATCCTTCGGGCTAACTCTGTTCAGGTCCCGGTAATCCACACACATACGCACCTTGCCATCCTTCTTAGGTACGGGTACAATGTTAGCAACCCACGACGGGTACCTAGTTACAACAAGGAAACCGGCGTCCCACTGTTTTTGTACTTCTTCCTTGATTTTCATGGCCATATCTAGGCGATTGTGGCGCAACTTCTGTTTAACCGGCGGGTAATCTTCTTTTAATGGTAACATGTGCATGACAATATCCGTATCTAGACCTGACATATCTTGATAGGACCAAGCAAAGACGTCGACATATTCCCGAAGCATACTGATGAGCTGTTCTTTCACTGGAGCTTGCAGACTGGCCCCAATCTTCACTTCTTTCACATTTTCCTCGGTACCAATATTGATGGTCTCAACCTCCTCCTGATGAGGAGTAATCACTTTTTCCTCTTGCCTCAACAACCTGGCCAACTCTTCAAGCAAATCGTAGTTTTCATCAACCCCTTCATCTGCTTGATTAATTAGATTGTCGAAGTCATACAAGGTCATAGCAGTGCTGTTGTCGGTGCAATCTGGAGGATTATCTCTGCAAGGGTTGAGATTTGTCTATTTTAGTGATTGATTTTAATCTTGTTTAGAAAAAGTGTGAATGATGTTATTATTTTGAAAACATTTCCATTTATTGTATTGTGCGAAAATAACAATAATGAAAAGACAGTGAGCGAAAAAGAAAATCGTTTGCAAAAAGATATCCATTGTTCATTGATATTCCATTTGCACAAAATACAAATATGACCCTATTACAAAATGAGTCCTGACACCTTGGGCAAGATGAAGGACTTGATGCACACTTAAGCAGGAAATAATAATTACTCTGCAGGAGTAACTCTTATAATTTCCTGGGAAGACCAGTTAAGGACTTGTTGGCCCGAGACTCTTGGACGAATCCAGCTTTCCAGGTTAGAGCCGCTTTCGGCCTCATCTTCCACGTTATTGACAACATCTAGGGTCAGCATTCCCCCACTTATGAACTTGGGCTTTTTAGCAGCCTCTGATTGATCTTGTCGGGATGGTTTGTAACCCAAACTGAATTTGTCTTCTTTCTTCTCCACAAGTAACAGCTTGCCCCAGCCTTGGGCGTTCCCATCTTCAACAAACTTTCGAGCTTGTTGGTAGGAGACAATTGAAGTACCCATCCTATCCTCTTGGGATGCAACAAATACATCAGTTGTCGCCTCGTTGACATTTAGTACTTCGAAACCTTGGCTCATGGTCTCGTGGATCTCACCATCCATCTCAATATATTTGTAAGTGGCCAGATGGCTAACAAAAATGTCCTCCTCTCCACAGATTGTGATAATTTGCCCTTCCCACTCGTTTTTAATTTCTGGTGAAAGGTCGACGTAACTGTGCCAGCAGCGTGAATCCAAGGTCGACCCAACAAATAGCTATAGGCCGGCTGAATGTCCATCACGTAGAAAGTAGTTTGAAAAACCTATGGGCCAATTATCACAGGCACCTCCACTTCTCCAAGAACAAACCTCTTGGAACCATGAAAAACTCTAACCACCAGATTGCTTGGTCGGAGAGCTATACCATCATATTCAAGCTTAACAAGGGCTTTCTTTGGCAAGCCATTGAGTGAGGACCCAGTGTCAACTAGAACATATGAAAGCACAGCTCCTTTACAATCTAGAGTGATGTGCAAAGCTTTATTATAATGACAACCTTCCGTAGTCAAATCAACATTGGTGAAGCCTAGCCCATGACTAGTATTAACATTAGAAACCACCGTCTCTATCTGATTTACCGTAATCTCCTCAGGCACGTAGGCTGCGTGCAAGACTTTAAGTAATGCATCCCGATGAGCTTCGAAACACAATAGCAATGATAGGATGGAGATCTTGGAAGGAGTATGATGGAGCTGATCCACAACCTTATAATCGCTTCTCTTGATTATCCTCATAAATTCGTTGACATCTTGATCAAAGGACGTCTTCTGAGCTTCTTTTGCCACTGGTTCTCCAGGCACCACATTCTTGCCTTTAGCCTTGGCAGCATCCTCTGCCTCAGCGTTAACTCTCGGAACTTGTGACGCGAAGAGACTTCCGCTTCGAGTGAAGCCTCCACCTCCCCCGACATTATCGATCTATGGTTTATAAGTTGAAGAATCAAGAGCGACTCTCTTCCCGTTGCAGTAGAAGTCTGAACCATAGTGCCATGGCACAACATTATCTTTTTCATACGGAATGGGTCTAGGTACCGTGATGGTGACTGGACTAACTGTGGTGGACGTAGGAACTGTTATTGTTTGTAGATCGTAATAGATGGTAACAAGATTTCTGACTGATGGTGGTGGTGAAAGACTGATGCTGGGTTATTGTTGAGTTTGTTGCTGAAAATTGTTGGAATCGGGGACCATTGCCGGGTCGTAATAGATGGTGACTGTGGAGATGTCATTATTAATGGTTGCAGTTGTTGTAGAGGCTGATGCGATTGAACTAATTTCCGTTGAAGTAGTAGAAGAGATGATTGCTGAATTTGTAGAAGAGTCTGTCGGAACAATTGTTTTTGAAGTTGTAAGAGGGGTGCTTATTGGTGTTGTAAGAGGAAAAGCTGTTGATGTTGTAGAAGCTGAAACCATTGATGTTATCTGCAAGATACCTTCTCTGATAAGGCCATTGATGCCATTTTTTAAACTTGCACAACCATTGGCGGAAACTTTGCAAGATTCACAGTAGGCCTCACAACCTGGGAACACCTGGCACTTTAAAAGTTGGGCTTTAACCTCGGCCAAAGGTGTTTGAATACTCGCAGTATCTTCAATTAGGTTCACTGGCTGATCCTCCTCAATTGCATTTATCCTGGGCCCACTATGGCTAGGCATAGGATTCTTTGTGACATTAGGAGGAGGTGCAAAATTTAAAGCCTTGGAATCAACTAAATCTTGGACCTTCATGTGCAAGGCTCTTCAGTTTTCTGTTGCATGGCCATGTGCATTGGAATGGAAGGCACATCTGGCGTTGACGTCGTAATTCCTTGGAAGGTTCTGAGGATCTGGTGGAGCCAGAGTCCTCAATTCAACAAGATTGAGTTTCAAAAGTTGTGTTAGTAAAGTGGCATAGGGCATATGGATAAGATCGATTATCCTGTTGATTTGAGATGGCCTTTGCGGGAAAGGACGTTGTTGTTGGTTGTTGTTGTTGTTGTAAGACCTTTGTTGAGGAAAATGTTGTGGTTGTGGAGTGTATTGTTGCTGAGGTTATGGAGTGGGAATAATGATAGCGGCTACTGATCTCGGCATGTACTGGGGCCTACCTCTGCCCATGTGTATTGATTTGGTTTCACCCGACCTGCGAGGCTCTGCAAAAGGTTTCCTTGTGCTGCTGGAGCTGGCGCCATTATCAGAAATCTTACCCATTTTTAACAAACTTTCAATTCTCTCTCCTGCTATGACCACATCAACAAAGCTAGTGGAAGAGAAAGCATCCATCCTATCAATGTATGTCCCCTGTAGGGTGTTCATGAACATATCGGCCATTTCTCTTTCCGACATTAGAGGTTGAACAACAGTAGCTAACTGTCTCCATCTCTGGGCATACTCTCTGAAGCTTTCTCTGGAGGATTGAGACATACCCATTAGGAGAGTTCTGTTGGGAGCCATGTCTAAATTGTATTGATATTGGCGTATGAAAGCCTCAGCCAAATCCTTCCAATTTCTGACTGTTGCTCTGGTCAGATGAGAGTACCAATCACGGGATGCCCCAGTCAGACTATCCTCGAAATAGAACATCCACAACTTCTCGTTCATAGTGTATGCCTTTAATCTTCCCAGAAAGGATTAAAGATGGGTACGGGGACAAGAGGTTCCATTATATCTTTCAAAGCAGTGAGGTTTGAATTTGTGAGGAATTCTGACTCCCTCAACTAGGCCCATGTGTCGCTCCCAAAGATTTGCATCCCGGTGCAGACGCGAACTGTCAGCGAAAAGAGAAAAAGAATGAATTGAATAGAGTCGCCATCTAGGAATTTTTATCCCGCAGGAAAGGTAATGCTGCATAAACCTGAGAAAGATAGATAAGGCGGTTGCGAACCAGAGAAACTGAGAAAGGGGGTTAGTTACAACCTGGGAAGGTATTAGTGTCGTACCTCAAAATATACGATCCTAAAACAAATAAAAGAGTCGCCACCTAAGTCTATTTATTCTAACTAAAGAAAAGGGAGATATAGACACAACCTAAATAGGATAAGAAATGGTCAACGAAACCACTAATCTAAGTTCGGGAGTCAGTTACGCAAGAGGAAAGTATTAAGCACCCCTCACGTCCATTGTACTCAACGGGAACCTCTTAGTCTAATTTGCGCTTAAAATATTAACTTATATTATTGTCTTCTTTTAATTATGATTTCTTTTAAGGAAATATTTTAGTTATTATTTGTTATGGGGAAAGGTTAACTTTTTTTATTGTGCTCGCGAAGGATTAAAAATCCCCGTGCCTACGTATTCCCTTGTGCAATGGGAAAGTCAGAGCCTCGTAGTTCGTGCAACTACGGTTTGTGTTTTTTAATTGAACGGTTGTTTGAAATGATTTCTACTACTAAGTGTTGGCTTATATGCTCGCGATAGGAGGCTGAAGCACTAGCTTGTTTGCGAGATAGAAAGATTCAAACAATGTTCGTTTAGAGAAACTGTTTGGCCTTTGTTAAGGTGCTTTAAATGAGAGGACAAATGAACCACAACGCGTGGGACTAGCCCAGGAGTGATTTCATTCAAGAACGTGCGGAGTGCTAGACTCAAGAGTTCAGTTACTCGCTGATTATTATGGAAAGTAGTTTGTATTGGTTGGTAAGTTTTAAGTTGTATTCTTAAAGAAAGAGACACGTCGTCATCTTTAAAGGGAGGTATCCCGCCTATTCCACCATAAACATTTGAGGAATGAGAAATCGAAAGAAAGCTTTAAACTTGGATGTGAGGATCGAAAAGCAATGCCACATTCTTCCTTTGAGAATAAATAAAAATCGGAAGATGCTTTAAACTTGGATATGAGTATCGACAAGCAATGCCACGTTCTTCCTTTGAGAATGATTGTTTGTAAGATTTTGTTTGTGTTTGTGGGGATTGGAGAAATATCTTTCCTAAGGAGACGAATCATGTTAAATCTTTCAAGGTTGTTGAATTGTTTTGAATACGGAAGAGTGAATGAATTACAACTCGAAGACTGGCCTCAAGAGTAATTCAGTTCAAGCACCCGAGGAATGCTAGATTCCTGAGTTCAGTTCTTCGTATAATTAAATTAAAAGTTTCCGTGTTTTAGGAATGAGAGGATGAATAAACCACGTCGCGTGGGGCTAGCCCATGAGTGATTTAATTCAAGAACGTGCGGAGTGCTAGACTCCGGAGTTCAGTTCCTCCGTTATTTGATTTGTGAATTAAGACGCGATTGTTTTGGAGATGAAAGAGCAAATGAATTACAGCTCGAAGGCTAGCCTCAAGAGTAATTCGATTCAAAAACCCGAGGAATGCTAGATTCCTGAGTTTAGTTCTTTCACGATTTTTTGATTTAAGATTTATATTTTAAAAACGAAAGTGCGAACAAATTACAAATAGGGGGCTAGCCCCAACCGTAATTCCATTTAAAAACCCGAGGAATGCTAGATTCCTGAGTTTAGTTTTTACGTTAATTAATATGTTAATTTAGAGACGTCTTGCGATTCTTTTGGATGAATTAGGGCTTAGTGTTTTTTAGAAACGAAGGAGTAAACGAAACACTACGCGTGGGGCTAGCCCAGGTGTGGTTCATTAAAGACCCACAGAATGCTAGATTCCGAAGCTCAGTTCCTCGTTAAATAAATTAGACGCGTAATATCGTGCAGACGGTGATCATATAGTGACCGACTTATGTGTGTGCAAATGTAGGCGCATAAATTTTTTATTCGATTAATTATGTGAATTTGATTTCTAATTCCTATGGGTACTCCTAGCAAAGTCGAAACCGGTAAAATAAATGCGGAAGAAATAAATTGCGTTCAAAATAAACGGGAGGGGAATACATGATAATTTACATAAGATTTGCGAAGAAATAAAGGGTATCGTTGTATTTTGCCCAAGAGGAAGCGTGTGTGCAGTGTACATATTAATCGGAACCGTTAGCATTAAATATTGTATAAAAGTGTGAGAAATAAATAAAATAAGTGAATAGACTAAATAAAGTGGAATAAATTGTAAAAATTAGAATATATCAAATAGAATGAAAATAAAATAAATAAAGACCTCATATTGGTCACGATTAATCGGAAATAATTTATAGTGACTTTTGTCATATCATCGGTCCAAATAAAAATCAAAACAAAATCGAAAAGCAAAGACACATCTTTTTGAATTTTTAGTTTATCAACAACTAAACAAAATTACAACTAAACTTAAAAACTATATTTAAATAACTTACTACACAATAATATTTTTTATATTTTTAAGTGTTAATCACATATATACTTTAATTCTAACATTAATAAATAAATTAAACAAAACTATATTTTAACATGAAGAAACTAAAGTCAATCTAATAACTTAAATTAATAAGGAATTTTTTAAATAATTTAAATAGATAACAAACTAAAATATAAAAAAAATGATGAATGATACTCACAAACTTCAAAGCTAGCAAATGTTGAGCTTGTTGTGTAGAAGAAAGTGAATGTATTTTGATGGAGGTTGTTGTTGTGGTGAAGATGGTGAATATTTATAGGTATTGTGTAAGTAAAAAAAGAATTTTGACTTTGAAAAAATATGTAATGAATATGCTAGATTTTGATAATTTAAGGGTGATTTTGTTAGTTTAAAATAAGAGAAAGATAGATCTTATTTATAATGTGAATGAGGTAGGAGTATTGATGTGGCAATCCATGTGACTTTATGAGAATGATTTTTTATCATTGATAAGTCCAAGTTGGCAATCCATGTGAAGTGTGAGAATGATTATTGGTCATTGATAAGTCCAAGTTGGCAATCCATGTGAAGTGTGAGAATAATTATTGGCCATTGATAATTCCAAGTTGGCAATCCATGTGAAGTGTTTGTACTACATTGTAGTGGACGCCACTCATCATTTTTTCTTTTTTGAACATAAAGAAAAAACAAAGAAAAGTAGTAACAATAATAATAAATAATATTAATAAAACTAATAATAATAATAATAATAAAAGATAATAATAATATAACTATTAATAATAATAAAGATGATAATAATAATAATAAATTGAAAATGGTTATTAAAATAAATAAATTATATTGAATTAAATAAATTGAAGTTAAACTAAATCAAAGATAAACTAAATAAATTGAAATTGAAATTAAACTAAATTTAATATAAAATTTAATTAAAATATAAATTAAAATCAAAATTAAACTAAGATCAATTCTAAACAAACTAAAATAATTATCTAAATAGAAATCATAAAAATCAAAAAAATGGTATGGAATGATAAAAATCAGTTAAAAATGCATGATTAATGAATAATGGATTAAAATGCAAAAATGACTGATTTTCGATATATCGACGAAAACGCGTCAAAATGAAGAATTTTTTTTAGAAAAAGTCTGGTCAAAATTTAGGGTATGACAGATGCCCCTATTTGATCATCTTGAACCTGAATGTACGGGTAACAAAGATTTTTTTTGGGACATTCAAGGTGGAAGATGATTAAATATCAGAATACCTAAAATATTGACCGGAAATGCAGATGAAATGATATGATGTGCAATGTAAAATGCAAGACAAAGACTACAACGCTACTGGGAAAGACAATTGACACTATTGGGGATTAGACACACATGACTGGAGTATAATCCACACGAGGAATTTTCTCTTGAGCAAAGCCAGACGACAACTGTCTACAAGTCCCAAGATGAAGTCCCTGGACAAATCCCATCAGAGAAGTCTTTTGTTGAGATTTAGAACATTATTTGGAAATACCTTCCGTTGAGGTGACAAAACGAACCAAAAATCTACTGTCGAGATCTTGGAAAGAAAAAAAATTTCTGTTGAAGTCTGCTGGAGATCTACTGTCGAGATTACCAGAGAATCTAAGAAAGAAATACCTTCTGTCGAGGTACGCTAGGAATCTTCTGTCAAGCATTAATTGAGGCCACACCTGTTGCCAAATCTTTTGTCGTGATTTAATTAAGGACACACCCGTTGTCAAATCTTTTGTTGTGATTTAACTAAGGATGCAACATGTCTTGGAGAGATGTCGTTTTCTTGAAAAAGTAAGTAGTTCATACCAAACTTCTCAACGTGTATTGGAGAGATGCCATTTGATAGATGTCGCTCCCACCAAAATGACACCTCAAAAGTCAGAAGGGGTACAGACGCGAACGGTCGGCGAAAAGGAGGGACGAGAACACACAGGAGTGAACTCAAGGGAAAAGAAAGAGTCTCCAGCTAGGCATTTTTATCCCGAAGGAAAGGTAATGCTGCATAAACCTGGGAAAAGATGGATAAGACGGTTGCGAACCGGAGAGACTGAGAAAGGGGGTTGGTTACAACCTGGGAAGGTATTAGCACCCAGATTGTCCGCCGTACTCGACGGGATCCACGCTTAAAAGATTTGTGTTTTAAAGGGGTAGTGTCAGTGCAATTTGTGTATCAAAGCTGGAAAAGAATGCAAGTGTCAGTGTAAAAGAAAAGTGAAGTGTATAAGTGAAGTGTCAGTGTAAGGACTGGAGTGAAATGCTCATGATAATGAGGCTTAAAGAATAAGGCTGGAAAGAGGGGGAATATACAGAGACTTTTGTTCGATAACTGTTAAGTTATGCCTACGTATCCTCTCGTGCAATGAGGAAGTCAGAACACCGTAGTTCGACTCAAAGAGACTGAAAGATAACTTGACTGGTGAACTGCTTGCTTGCCTATGCTCAAGTGTATGACCTGTCTGGCTCAGGTGCTAACTGTCTTGCATTAGACGGAAGAAGCAAGTTCTCGTTTGTGAGTGAAAGAGATGAGAAAAGAATCCCGGAGGAGAAGATTATTGTTTGTTTTTGAGATTTTCAATCTTTTATTGCTTTTTGTGTTTGTCATAAGAAAATGAGCTTAAGCCTAATGTCAACATCTCACACTTAATCACCCTGATGTAAGATTAAGATCATTGACCTACTTGTGATTAATTAGATGTTTTTGGTGTTTTTGTTTAGTGTAGAGTAATGAGATTAAGCCATAATCAGGGATTAAACAGACTCATTACACCATCCTAATAGAAGGATAATAGACGAGAGTGTTTAAGCTGAGGAAGACACCTCAACTTAATCCATGATTAGGGATTAACCTCATGACAAAACAAAGCCTTTATTAGATGGATTTTAGTTAATGATAAGATGAAGAAGTGAATTTTATGGTTTGTAAGACAACTTGAGGGGGACTTGTCCATTAACACTAGGGTTAGTCCTTCTTAACCAATTAAGGAAGAATTATAACCCTAATGCAAGGCCCAAGTTACAAGCTTGATGTCTTGGTGATTATTAAGTGAATTGATTAAGGAGTTAAACACATTAAGGGTTTAACACTTAGGATTAAAGTTATACACTCCATCCTAATAGAAGGATGCAGGCATAAGCTTAATCACAAAGCCTTAAAGCCTTTAGGGTTTAGTCCCTGATTATGAGATGAGGAGGGAAGACTCAAGGATGACACAAAGGTAAAAGCTAAATGGGGAGACTAATCAAAACCCTAATTATTGTCATGCTTGGAGATCCTAGGGTTTGTGAGGCTTAAGAAAGAAAGAATCTTCAAAGGCCACCAAGGAGATAAGCAGATGAAAGGAGGAAGGAAGCAGAGAGAAGCAAGTCAACTTACTTCACTTAAGAAGATAAGTTGCTTGAAGAAAGAAGGTGGGAAGGAGCAAGAATGAGCACGCTTAATCCAAAACACATACAAAATGCAGCAAGGGAAATGAAAGGGATGAAAAGAGATTATGAGAAGTGAAGGCAAATTCACTTCTCAAAGTAACTTACCACCTGAAAAGTTAGTGAAAGAAAATGGAATGCAATGCAAATGAGATGCAAGTGACATGATGCAAACCAAAACCAGAAGCATGAGTATGATGTTAATGATGCTAAAAGATGATACAAACATGAGACAAGGCATGAGAATGATCATACAAACATATGGATGCAAGAGAAGCATGCTTGGAAACATGGATGTACATGAAAAGTTATGAAATGCAAATGACATAAAACATGGCAAATGAAATATGCAATGACCACACATGGTTCTAATATGTCCTAAGATGTATTATGAATCAAATGGATGCACAAAATGTCATGGCAAGTCATGGTATGCAAGCAAATGGAAGATGGATGCAAAGGAAGGCATAAATTAGGGTTTATGATCAACACACAAAGCAAAAACCAAAACCAGAAGCAAATAACATGATAAAAATTTTAAAATGCAATCAAAGGAACCCTAAACCTATACAAACTCACTTCCCAAAGGAGGGGATCCAACTCTTAACCTAGTGAGAGTTATGAATTTCCTAAGATTGTTAGGGTTTTAAGGTACCTTGTCAAGAAAAATGCCAAACAAAATGAAAATGCAAGATCAATTCATGCCAATTTTATCCTATAAACTACATGTTATGCAAGATGCAATGCAAAAAGAATCATTGTCCAACTCTCAATGGTTAGACAGAAATGAATTTTTGAAGTTTGAAACAAAATATTGCCTTGAAATGAAATTAAATCCAAAGAAAATTATCAAAAGGCATCAAGAACAAAAAAGAAATTTGGTTTGAGAGTTGGACAATGTTTCTAAATGTTTCTAAATGCAACATGAATTTTTTTGTGATTTTTAAATACCTAAAAGTATTTTTAATTAATTAATTTTCATTAACTAATTAAAAATAAACTTTTAAATATTTTAAAAATGATTTTTAATGCAAAAAAATAAAAATAAAAATATTTTTGTGTTCTGAAAAATAATGAAAACCTTGACAAAAATTTTCATAATTTTTAAACATTTTTTGCTATTTTAATTAATTCGTGCAAAATAAATCAAAACAAATGAAAATAAAATGAATTTTAAATAAAAAATGAGAAAGTCAGCAGATCTAAGGGCCAGGATTCAAATTCCAGGGGGATGGAGTTGACTACGCGCGCTAATGGACGGCTCACATTCAAACTTGCCTAATTACGTCATTAAGCCCTAATCTGAACCCTAAACACTTTCAGGTGACCGGAACAGTGTTCCGGTCATCTTCTCCGGCCAACCGAAAATCAAAATCACTCCCTAGGCCATTTCAGATGCTCTAACTCTCCAGAATTCATCCTCTACCCACCCTAAACACGAATCAAGCACAAAATCATGTTTATCTTTCAACACAAACACGAATCGAATCAAAGAAGTTTTCAGGTCAAACTTTCAGAGACATGGTTCAGGCTCAAAACTTAATCATTTTAAAAACTAATAACACCAGAATGATCAGTGGAGCATAAGCAACAATTCTATAGCCTAAAAAACAATTTCTGGAAAAAAAGTTCTTGAGGTACCTGAGCTTAAGCTTTCTCAGTTTGCAACTTTCTGGCCAGCTTTTTGCTTCCAATCACCTCCAATGATCCCCCTGAGAAGTTTGCAAGGCTTGGTTGGAGTTTAAAATGGTTGGTTTGTGAGTTTGCAGAAGTTCTGTTCAGTGAGGGGTGAGGATCGTGTTTCTGATTGAGGAGGTTTCAGGGATGAATGAGGGCAGGGAAATGATCAGGGGAGTAAGCTGAGATGTTTTGTGAAGTTTGTTTTAATGTTTGATGCTTGTATGGTGAGTTTCGAAGGAAGTTGAATAAGAGGTGAAAAATGAGAATGTTGGCTTATGATCTGTTTCAGGCTTGAGTGTCTTATGAAAATGAAGCCTTGGAGTGTGTTTTTAAGGTCTGGATTGGGCAGAGAGTTGTTGTGTCACTGTGGGATTGGTATGGATGTTTTTGCCAAAAAGTCAAAAGTGTTGTACTTGAGGTATGGGCAATGGTGTAGCTAGCTCATTGGCTTGTCCTTGCTCAGCTGAGATTAAGGAGGTCCATGGAATTAGTTTTGAGATGATTCAGCAAGTTGAATGAGGTTTATGAGATGTTTTGCAAATTTCCCAAAGTTTGGCCACTTTGGAAATTCATGAGATTCAAGGCTTCAAAATGCAATATTCTTTGGCCCATTCTGATCTTTAGAGGTCATGTGAGTATGTTGTAATGAGTTTGTGCACATTTGAAGCCTTTAGAACACTTGATCATACCATTTTGCAAAATGCCTCTTTGGTGGAAAATTTGAAATTATGTGATTTTTCCCAACTTTGACAAGCCATAACTTTTGATCCAAAATGAATTAGAAAGGGTTCTTGTACTTTTTGAAAAGGGAATGATCCATTCTACAACTTTCATGACCAAAGTTTTCCCATTTGAGGCGTTTTTGAATAAAAAAGCAAGGGTTGAAAAAGTTTCCCAAAATGGCAAGTTTCCATTATAAGTCATTTTCCCAAAAAGTCAACTTTGCAAATGGCTTGAAATTCTTCAATTTTGTGAACTTCTAACATCTTCTATGATCAAATAAAGATCATACACAATCAAAATGATGATGAACACCCTTTGGTTGGGTCATTGAGGGCCTCAGATGCCCTGATTTTGCACTAACTTGCTCAAAACGTCAACTCTTGATCAGATGCCTTCCCCATTGAATTTCTTCATGAAAATTGATATGCATGATCCCTATACCATATAGAGACCAATAGAAATAAGAATGACCAAAAAATTTGGAGTTATGGCCTTTGAAACCAAAACCCTAATTCTAGGTCATCTGTGCAGTTAAACCTGGCTCTGCTTCCATGCCTTGCCAATTCTTGTGATTCTTTTGACTTCCTTGACTTTGAGAGGATATAATATGATGCTTTAACATACATGGACCCCTTTGAAATGATTGAAGACCTTTGGAGTGGTTCAAGAAGCTCTTGGATTGCTCAGATCACAAACCCTAGATGCAGATGACTTTGAACCAATGCAGTGAATCAAAAATGCAATATGAGATGCCATGATTGAACCTATGCATATGAAAGGATCACAAGCCATGGTGTGAATGGGTGAGGGAAATTTTGGGGTGTTTACAGCTGCCCCTATTCAAGCATGAGTTAGCTGTGCAGGATGTAAGCGACGGCTTATCAGGCAAACAAGATAACTTGTGGTTGAATACCAAAGACAGTCCAAAATTTGCACTCACAGAATGAAGAAGAAAAGGGATATAGATTGTAAAAGAAAATAAAGTATAATTATAAAGTGCGGGTGACGGAGGACGACCGTCGAGCAGAGGACGACTGCTGGGGAAAGAGCAATGACGGGAACGACCGACATGCTGGGGAAATGCGGGAAATGAAACAATGACGGGGACGGCCGACAAGCTGGGGATATAAAGGATTATGATGGGGACGGCCATCAAGTAAAGAAATAAGACTCTCTGGGGATTATAGGTAAATGAAATAAATGATGAGGTACGGTCATCAAAGGTGAAGGACGATCACCTAGCAGGGGACGGCTGCTCTGTTGGGGATAAGATGAGGGACGGTCATCTAAGGTGAGGGACGATCACCTGGCAGGGTACGGCTGCCGAAAGTATCACGACATAGGATGAATGCCGGATAAAAAAGGTCGACGATGAGGACGGCCATCGGATAAGCATGATGAAGGACGATCATCAAGAGGTGAAGGACGATCACCTATCAGGGTACGACTGCTCTCAGGGTTTATCATGACATAGGACGAATGTCAGATAACAGGATCAATGATGGGGACGGCCATCGGATAAAATGATGAAGGACGATCATCAAAGGACGATCACCTAGTAGGGGATGGCTGCTCTGTATCACGACATAGGACGAATGCCGGATAGAAAAGGGTTCCAATAATGGAGACTCCGTTGGGGAAAGGATGAGGGACGGTCATCCAAAGGTGAAGGACGATCACCTGGCAGGGTACGGCTGCCGAAAGGGTATCATGACATAGGACGAATGTCAGATAAAAAAGGAAATAGTTTAACAAGTTTTGTTGGGGACTTCGCTGGGGAATAGCAAACACGGACGAGTGTCTACATCCAAGAAATAAAAGGTATAAGTATTTGGGTACTGTGTATAGATTAAATATGCAGACGGGCATCCTTAAGATTATGATACGGACGGGTATCAGGTAGAAACAAAAGCTGACACATGTTCAGAGATGATGATACGGACGAGTATCAACTGGTTAACAAGGAACACGGACGAGTATTGATTCTGCGGGGACTCTTCTGGGGAATAGTAGACACAGACGAGTGTCTAAATTCAAGAAGACATAAGTGTTTGACACGGTGTATAGATTAAAGATGCGGACGAGCATCCTTAAGACTATGATACAGACGAGTATCGGGTAGAAACAAACGCTGACGCATGTTCAGAGATGATGATACGGACGAGTACCAACTGGTTAACAAAGAACACGGACGAGTGTTGAATCTGAGGGGATATAAGCGGTGTATAAAAGATATGGACGAGTATCTGTATGAGTGAAACAGGAGTAATAAGTATGAGCGATGTACAGGAATGTTTAACTTGCTGGTGGGAGTGACACGGACGAGTGTCAAAGGAGAAAAGTGTAATATAAACAAGTGTATGGTTTACAAAGTGTTTAGGTAACTATGCTGGGGGAGGAAATACGGACGGGTGTCAAAGAGTTGCATGTATATGTATCTGTGAGTGCAAAGGGGACGCTTTGGTTTTCTACTGGGGATATGGCACGGGCGGGTGTCAAGAAGTATCTGTAATACAAGTGGCCTGTTTGCTCGGGCGACCTTACTGGGGAATGATGACACGGACGGGTGTCAAAAGGAGTGTGTACGAGTATTTGGTGAGTGTAGGGAAAATGCTTTAGCTCTCTGCTGGGGAATCTGGAGAGTTTTCTGTATATCTTTGATGGATTGTCAGTATTTCACAAGTGTTTGATTCAGACCATGGCTTATGATTATGCAATATGTTTGATTTTTGTCGTAATGCTCCGTATTAGACGGAATGCTACGCTCTGTGGGGAGAATAATGATGCAAATGCTATGATTATGCAAGAGGTAACCATCCGGGATTGTTGCCATGGAGATCTCTGGCTGATCTGCTTGGAGTGGACATCCCAGCTGGGGATGAGATCATTGGTAGATCTGATGAGATGTATCTGCTTGGGGAATAGGTCACTGATAGACATATCCTTGTAATGGGGGACCCAGCTGGGGGGGTTTGAAGAAGCTTTCTTTACTCTGTTGTGAGATCTTCAGGCGTTGCTCTTCTGGATAGAGGCTGAAACTCTGTGGGGGAGATGGTTCCCTGGCTTTTGCACTTGGCTGAGGAGGAAATAGCAAATGGCATCTCGGCTGGGGAGAAAGCACTTCTGGTGCTAAGACTGAGTAGATAATGATTTGCCAGCTTGTTGGGGTGAAGCTTTCATGCGCCATGTCGTGCTCTGAAAATTTGCAATCCTGAAAAGGCATAGAAACGCACAAGTAATCCCGAGGCATCCCTTATCGGATCCCATCCTAAGAGTTTAGACACTCCCGGGAGTAAGTATATTTCCTGCAGGCACGCATTTTTTAGAAGAAAAGCATTTGTATTTATGCAATTAGTATCTTAAAGGCATCGGACATTCTTTGCAAACAAAAAATAAAAATGTACGAGACGAAACATGACTGAAAATCTGATTTTATTAATTCATGTGCCCTGAATTGGCAAGATACAGTCAAAGAAACAAGTCCCCTGAAATGAGGAGATTGTTACAAATTGAGAAACAAAAGATGTTGGCAATGTTGGCGATGCTTCAAGGAGCTTCCCTTTGCTATGACTCGTATGACATTTGACGTTCTTCTCGTCTTGCTTTTTGAAGAAGGCTGATTCTGAAAGAAGCTTGATCCTTTGGAAGCTTACCAAGTTGCAAGTGATACAGACGAATTCAGAATGCAGTTGTTCGCTTATTCCCTTATTTTGCGTGAATCGCCCTTTCGGGTTTTCAATCCACCGGGATACCCATTTTTGCCTGAGTTGTCCAATGTGGCTTTTCAACTCAGTGGGTGTACATCTTTTATTTATTTTCCCTTATTTTTGCCTGATTCTTTTATTCTATTTTTGACTCGCCGGGATGCCCTATTTTTGCCTGGACTTACATTCTGTTTTTATGTCCAGCGGGTCGTTTTATGCGAAGTATTTTTTAACTGCATCTGAATTTACAGGGGACGGGAAGTCTTCACCATCCATAGTACTGAGCATGAGTGCTCCACCGGAGAAAACTTTCTTTACTACGAATGGTCCTTCATAGTTCGGAGTCCATTTGCCTCTGTGGTCTGTATGAGGAGGGAGGAGTCTCTTCAGCACAAGATCTCCTACTTGGTACTCTCGGAGCCTGACTTTTTGATCGAAGGCTTTCTTCATTCTTTTCTGATATAACTGCCCATGACAGATTGCAGCTAATCTCTTCTCTTCGATCAGACTCAATTGTTCGTATCGGGAACGGACCCATTCTGCTTCGTTCAACTTAACATCCATCAGTACCCGTAGGGAGGGTAATTCAACTTCAACAGGTAGGACTGCCTCCATGCCATATACAAGCTGATACGGTGTTGCCCCAGTGGATGTCCTGATTGACGTACGGTACCCATGCAAGGCAAATGGTAGCATTTCATGCCAATCTTTATAGGTAACCACCATCTTTTGCACAATCTTCTTGATATTCTTGTTAGCTGCCTCAACATCGCCATTCATCTTTGGCCTGTAAGGAGAAGAATTGTGGTGTTGGATCTTGAAGTCCCGGCATAGCTCTGCCATCATTTTGTTGTTCAAGTTGGAACCATTATCAGTAATGATTCGCTCGGGAACTCCATATCGGCAGATGATGTCTCTCTTCAGAAATCGGGCTACCACTTGCCTTGTAACATTTGCATAAGAAGATGCTTCAACCCACTTGGTAAAATAGTCAATGGCTACCAGGATGAATCTGTGGCCATTTGAAGCAGTCGGTTCAATCTTTCCAATCATATCAATGCCCCACATAGCAAAAGGTCAGGGTGAAGACATCACATTCAGAGGATTGGGAGGCACATGCACCTTATCCGCATAGATCTGGCATTTATGGCATTTTCTGGCATAAACACAACAGTCGGCATCCATTGTGATCCAGTAATAACCTGATCTTAGCAACTTTTTAGCCATGGCATGCCCTCTTGCATGGGTACCGAAGGAACCTTCGTGCACCTCGTGCATCAACAAGTCTGCTTCCGTTCTATCAACGCACCTGAGGAGTATCATATCAAAGTTTCTCTTGTATAGGGAACCATCAATATTCAGGAAGAAACTACCAGCAAGCCTTCTCAAAGTCTTCTTATCATTGGAAGATGCCCCAGGTGGGTATGTTTGATCCTCCAAGAAGCATTTAATGTCATGGAACCAAGGCTTCTCATCTTTGACAGTGTCTGCTGTAAATACATATGCTGGTCTGTCATGTCGGGATACTGAAATCCGAGGCACAAAGTTGGCAGCTTGAACT
The DNA here is from genome assembly GCA_963966055.1 of Lathyrus aphaca. NCBI lineage: Eukaryota > Viridiplantae > Streptophyta > Magnoliopsida > Fabales > Fabaceae > Lathyrus > Lathyrus aphaca. The sequence continues at coordinate 22,388 of CAWYPZ010000070.1, read as the reverse complement.
TTGATCATTGATGAAATGGTAGCCAGAGCATCTGCAAACTGATTCTCGTCCCGAGGGATGTACTCAAGCTTGACCATTGTAAAGAAAGTTAATAACCTCCTTGTATAATCCCTGTAAGGTATCAGATGATCCTGGTATGTGTACCATTTGCCGTTGGTTTGATTAACTACCAGAGCTGAATCTCCGAATACAGTCAAAGTTTTGATCCTGAGGTCAATGGCTTCCTCAAGACCCATAATGCAAGCTTCGTATTCAGCTTCGTTGTTAGTGCAGTTGAAGGTGAGTTTTGCCGAGAAAGGCATGTGAACTCCCTTAGGTGTAATGAGTACTGCACCAACACCACGACCATTCATATTAACAGCCCCATCGAACATCATAGTCCATTCTTCTTCCGGGTCAGGCCCTTCAGTGTGAACAGACTCTTCATGATCTTTTGCTTTTATGAACATGATGTCTTCATCAGGGAAGTCAAATCTCATAGGCTGGTAATCATCAATGGGTTGCTCAGCAAGGTGTTCAGACAATACACTGCCCTTGATGGCTTTCTGAGATGTGTACTGAATGTCATATTCCGTGAGAATCATTTGCCATCTTGCAACCCGTCCGGTAAGAGCTGGCTTCTCAAAAATGTACTTAACTGGGTCCATCTTCGAAATCAATAGAGTAGTGTGGGTCAACATATACTGTCTCAGTCGGCGAGCATCCCACGCTAAAGCACAGCAAGTTTTCTCGAGCAGTGAATAACGTTGTTCACAGTCGGTAAACTTTTTGCTCAGGTAGTATATTGCATACTCTTTTCGACCAGACTCGTCATGCTGGCCCAACACACACCCCATTGACTCTTCTAATACTGTCAAGTACATTATCAGAGGTCTTCCTTCAACTGGGGGCATAAGGATTGGAGGCTCTTGCAAGTATTCCTTGATTTTGTCAAAAGCCCTTTGGCAGTCTTCGTTCCACCTGACCGTTTGTTCCTTTCTTAACAGCTTGAACAAAGGTTTACAGGTTGCAGTAAGGTGAGATATGAACCTTGAAATGTAGTTCAATCTACCTAGAAACTCTCGAACTTCTCTCTCAGTCTTCGGTGCAGGCATTTCTTGAATGACTTTGACTTTATCAGGGTCAAATTCAATCCCTTTCTCGCTTACAATAAATCCCAGCAGCTTACCAGATCGCACCCCGAATGTGCACTTGTTGGGGTTCAGCTTTAGTTGGTACTTCCTCAGACGCTTGAATAACTTCAACAAATTTACCAGGTGGTCTTCTTCTGTGAGGGACTTGGCAATCATGTCATCCACATAACATTCGATTTCTTTGTGGATCATGTCATGGAATAATGTTACCATAGCCCGTTGATAAGTTGCACCAGCATTCTTCAGTCCGAATGGCATCACCTTGTAACAGAACGTGCCCCAGGGTGTAATGAAAGTTGTCTTCTCCATGTCTTCAGGTGACATCTTGATCTGATTGTATCCTGAAAATCCGTCCATGAAAGAGAACACCGAGAACTGAGCCGTATTATCAACCAGTACATCAATGTGAGGTAATGGGAAGTCATCTTTCGGGCTGGCTTTGTTCAGATCCCGGTAATCCACACACATTCTCACTTTGCCATCTTTCTTAGGCACAGGTACAATATTAGCAACCCACGGCGGGTAGCTAGTTACAGCAAGGAATCTGGCGTCCCACTGTTTTTGTACCTCTTCTTTTATCTTCATTGCCATATCTGGGCGAGTACGACGCAACTTCTGTTTCACTGGCGGGCAGTCTTCTTTTAAAGGCAGCTTGTGCATAACAATATCGGTGTCCAACCCTGGCATATCCTGATAAGACCAAGCAAACACATCCACATACTCACGAAGCATGTCAATCAGTTGCTCTTTCACTGAGTCTTGTAGGCAGGCCCCGATCTTAACCTCTTTCACGTCTTCTTCCGTGCCAAGATTAACCGTTTCGACCTCCTCCTGATGAGGAGTGATAACCTTCTCCTCTTGCCTTAACAACCTGGCTAGCTCTTCAGGTAGTTCATAATCTTCTTCAACCCCTTCATCAGCTTGGTTGATCGGATTGTCAAAGTCATACGAAGTCATAGTTATGCTGTTGTCGGTGCGGTCTGAAAGGCACTCTCTGCAAGGGTTTAGATTGTTCATTTTAGTGATTGATTTTAATCTTGTTTAGAAAAAAGTGAAATGAAGTTTATCATTTTGGAAAACATTGCCATTTTATTTTTTGTACAAAAAGAAAAATGAAAAACAGTGAGCGGAAAAGAAAAAGACTCATTTGCAAAAGATGTCCGATATTCATTGATTGATCTGTTTGCACAAAATTACCAGATGGCCCGATTACAAAATGAGTCTTGTCATCTTGGGCAAGATGCAAGACTTGATGCATGCTTAAAAATACAGGAAATAATAATTACTCTGCAGGAGTAACCCTTATAATTTCCTGGGAAGACCAGTTTGAGATACGGCTCCCCGGGATCCTTGGACGTATCCAGCTCTCTAGGTTGCGCTCATCTTTCGACTCATCTTCCAAGTTGTTCACTGCATCCAGGGTGAGCATTCCCCCGCTGACAAAACTGGGCTTCTTGGCAGCCTCTGATTGATCTTGTTGAGTTGGTTTGTAACCCAACACAAATCTGTCCTCCTTCTTCTCCACAGGCAGTAGCTTGCCCCAGCCCTGGGCAGTCCCTTCTTCAACAACCTTCCTGTCTTGCTGATAAGATGCTATGGAGGTTCCAAGTACAACAGATGCTTCATTAATGTTCAGGGCTTCAAACCCTTGGCTCATGGTTTCATGGATTTCTCCATCCATCTCAATATACTTGTACGTAGCCAGATGGCTAACAAAGATATCTTCTTCACCACAAATGGTGATGATCTGGCCTTCCCACTCGAATTTCAGCTTCTGGTGAAGGGTAGACGTAATAGCGCCAGCGGCATGGATCCAAGGTCTACCCAACAAACAGCTGTAGGCCGGCTGAATGTCCATCACATAGAAGGTAATTTTAAAAGTCTGCGGGACAATCATCACACGTAGATCAATCTCCCTAAGCACTGATCTTTTAGAGCCATCAAATGCTCTCACCACTAAATTACTTGGACGCAGTGCCAAGCCATCATACTCCAGCTTCACCAAGGCTTTCTTTGGTAGAACATTGAGTGAAGACCCAGTGTCCACCAGTACATGGGATAGAACAGCACCCTTGCATTCTAGAGTGATGTGTAAAGCCTTGTTGTGGTTACGTCACTCAGTTGTTAAGTCAGCATTGGTAAAGCCCAGTCCATGACTGGTGTTGACATTTGCTACCACGGTTTCTAGCTGATTAACAGTGATCTCTTCTGGCACGTATGCTGCGTGCAAGACTTTCAATAATGCATTCCTGTGAGCTTCAGAACACATCAGCAGGGATAATATGGAGATCTTTGAGGGAGTTTGGTGAAGCTGATCCACCACTTTGTAATCACTTCTCTTTATAATTCTCATGAATTCATCTACATCTTGCTCAAAAGATGTCTTCGGAGTTTCTTTGAGAATTGGTTCTTCAGATATCACACTCTTCCCTTTTGCTTTGGCAGCAGCTTCTGCTTCTGCACTAGGCCTCTGAGTTTGTGAGGCAAAAAGGCGTCCGCTTCTGGTGAAGCCTCCGCCTCCCCCAACACAATCAATTTGTGGAGAAGAGGTTGAAGAATCCAAAATGATTTTCTCTCCGTTGTAGTAGAGGTCAGAGCCATAATGCCAAGGGATGGCATTACTGCTTTCATATGGAACTGGTCCAGGCACCGTAATGGTAACTGGACTGACTGCAGCAGAGGAGGGTACTGAAATGGTGTGCGGATCGTAGTAGATGGTGACTGGTGACCTGGCAGGAGGTGCCACTGTTTGCTGTTGAAAGTTGTTGTTTGGAGGAACACTTGACGGATCATAGTAGATAGTGACCGCTGAGATATCTTCGTTAATTGCTGTTGGCGTTGTAGAAGATTCTGCTGAATAAATAGGTGCTGATGTTGTAGAAGAAATGGTTGTTGACATCTGATTTGTTGAAGTGATGGATGAAGCCATTGTTGATGATATTGATGAATTGGTCGGAATGATTGTTGTTGCAGTTGTAGAAGAGTCAGGAATTGTTGTCAAAGGGATTGCTGGATTTGTAGGTGCCGTTGTTGTGATCTGAAGTATACCACTTTTGATAAGACCATCTATGCCGCTTCTCAAGTTATCACACCCGTTGACTGAAATGTTGCAATAACCACAACGAGCTCACACCCGGGGAACATCTGGCATTCTAGGAGCTGAGTTTTAATTTCTACCAGAGGTGTCCGAATCTGCCCAACACCGGTGATTAAGAAAGATGGCTTGTCTTCCTCAATGGCATTAATTCTTGGTCCTCCATGATTGGGCATGGGATTCTTGTTGACATTTGGAGGGGGTGCAAAGTTGAGGGCTTTAGAATCCACCAGGTCTTGGACTTTCATTTGCAAGGCTCTGCACTTCTCCGTATTGTGGCCAGGTGCATTGGAATGGAAAGCACATCTGGCATTGACATCATAATTTCTTGGAAGATTGGAGGGATCTAGTGGTGCCAATGTCCTTAATTCAACCAAGTTGAGTTTCAGGAGTTGTGGCAATAAAGCGGCATAAGGCATAGGGATTGGATCAATCACCTTATTGGCCTGTGATGGTCTTTGCTGAAAAGGTCTTTGTTGTTGATTGCTGTTATTGTTGTTGTTGTAGGCTCTCTGTGGCGGATACTGAACTTGCTGTTGATACTGTGGTTGTTGTTGTGGTTGTTGATATGTTGGTTGCTGAGGAATCGGAGCTGGGATTGTGACAGCTGCTACTGATCTATGGACATGCTGAGGTCTGCCCCTGTTGGCATAAATGGCATTTGTCTCACCAGTTCTTCTTGGTCCCACAAAAGGCTTCATGGGATTACTGGACGAGCTTGCACCATTATCGGAAATCTTACCCATCTTCAGAAAGCTTTCAATTCTTTCTCCGGCTATAACAACGTCAGCGAAGCTGGTGGAAGAAAAGGCAGCTAGCCTGTCAATATACGTTCCTTGCAGCGTATTCATAAACATGTCGGCCATTTCCCTTTCCGACATGGGTGGCTGGACGGCAGCAGCAAGCTGTCTCCACCTCTGGGCATATTCCCTGAAGCTTTCTCTGGAGGATTGAGACATTCCCATCAGAAGGGTTCTGTTAGGAGCCATGTCCAGATTGTATTGGTATTGTCTGATGAAGGCTTCAGCTAGGTCCTTCCAGCACCTGATAGTAGCTCTGTTTAAGTGTGAGTACCATTCCCTTGAAGCCCCAGTCAAACTGTCTTCAAAGTAAAACATCCACAGTTTTTCATCCATGGTGTATGCCTTAAGTCTCCCCAGAAAGGACTGCAAGTGAGTTCGTGGACAGGAAGTTCCATTGTACTTCTCGAAGCACGGGGGTTTAAACTTGTGGGGAATCCTTACCCCATCCATTAACCCCATATCCATGACATCAAAGCCTAGGGAATTTTGAGACTCCAGAGATCTCAACTTCTCAGCAATTTCATCAAACCTCCTATCATAGACTTCATCCCCAGCTCCCATTACAGTGAACTGCTCTTCCTGGGGGTCTTCCTGTAAGATCCTTCCTCCAGTAGTATTTCCTTGCACATTGCTCGGGATGTTGACTTCCGGATGTAGATGAGGCCCATATACTGGTGGATTAACATGAGGCTGACCCCTTTCATTGTTACTTGTTCCTCCAGTTCCCAGAGGAGGTTCTTCCGGGGTTTGTCTTTCTACCAATGCCCTCAACCTTTCTTGACTTTGAGCTAAGCCATTCATTACTTCCATGAACTGATTCATTTGGTTTCTCATCTCCAGCCTTTCATTAGCCATCTAAGTCCTGACCTCTGTCGGATCTTGCTGTACTTGGTCCATTTGGATACCAGGAAGATTGTTGCGAGTAGGATACCGGTGCGGACGGTTGAGGGGGAACACCCGTCGGCGAGCAATAATTCTTGAATCACAACAGAGTTAGTAACAAACAAAACAAAAACCTACAAAACAAAACAAAAGTTAGTATGCAATGCAGTATGCTTATTTGTTTCCAAGGTATCCGGCTTGGTGCTTGGTTTTGACCTTTCTAGACCCTGGGGATGATGCTTTGATGTTGTTTGAGAAAAAGAAACTCAATGAAACAAACTAACAAATATATTACAAAAGGTGCATAGCACATAGTCTGTTTTTACAACACATGCCCTCTGAGGGGTCAAAATACAACATAAAAGGAAAAGTACATAAAATGGAAATAACAACAAGCAAAGAAGTCAAACATCTAATCCAAACTCATCCTCCTTAACCTCCTTCAAAAGTGCTTCAGTGACAGGACCAGCCGGATGCTCTGTAATGTTTCTGATAAGAAGGTTTCTGGTGGCAATAGCAGTGGTCAGCTTCTTGTGCCTGTCCTGGTCCTTTGACCTCTTCACACCAGCCCTAAGCTTCAACTCTGAAATTTCCTTCTGGGCTGCCAGCAAAGCCTCCTGTTGTTTCTTTTCATTGGCCTCCAACTGCTCAATCCTGTCCTGAGTTCTCTTATCCTCTTGAGTGCGAGCTTCAGTGATTCTGACCCACCTAGCTTGACTTTCTTTCAGGTAGAGATCAGTCCTAGCCTTCTGAAACTGGGCCTCTTTACAGGCATTCTTCAAAATCTGCTCTCCAGCTCTTGATTTCTTGATGTAGTCCTCTGTTTTCTCAATCCTGGCTAGATGCTCCACCTTAAGCTTTTCCAACCTTTCAATGTCTAGACAACCATCACTCCTCTCCCAGAGGGTCCTCTTTAGAGCTTGAGACAGATTCTAGGCTGACAGTGGCTGGAGGTGGTGTTGTGGATGGTCCAGGTGCATCCTCAATGGTGAAAGGCATCCCAGAAATCTGAGCCCTAGCATGAGACCATTCATAATACTGAGCTGAAGCCACATTATTGAATCTCCCCAGAATGGCCATCCCTTTGGTTTGAATGTTGTCCCAAGCCCAGGATGCTTGCCTGACAACAGCTAGATTAGGTTCTATCTCACAATACAGGGTTTCAGCCAAGTCTTGCACTCTAGGAGGGTGAACCAAAGCATAGCCCAATTGTCTTTTAAACAGCAAAGGGTTGTAGTTGATGCAACCCTTCACTCCTATCAGAGGTACATTGGGGAACTGTCCACAGCTAGTAATTATGTCCCTGCCTTTGGTGCTCTGGGTGCACCATCTGATGTCATCTGAAGTCAGAGCAATAAGTCTCTTAGCCCAATTCTTCTGTTGGTGAGTGTAAACACCCCAAATTTGCCCTCACCCATTCACACATGACTTGTGATCATCTCATATGCATAAACACAATCACATCATCTCATGTCTCATTTGGTTTCACTGGATAGTTTCTAAGGCATCTGCACCTAGGGTTTGTGATCTGAGCAACCTCAGGGCATCTTGAGCCATTCCAAAGGCCACTAATCAACTCAAAGGGGTCCATGTGTGTTCTTATATCATGTTACATCCTCACAAAGTCAAAATTGCAGAGGGATCACAAGAACTAGGGTTTGAGTGGATGCAGAGCCAGGATGAACTGCACAGTTGACTGAAAATTAGGGTTTTGGTTTCAGAGGCCATAACTCCAAATTTTTTGGTCATTCTTGTTTCCATTGGTCTCTATATGGTATAGGGAGTATGCATATCAATTTTCATGAAGAAATTCCATGGGGAAGTCATCTGATCAAGAGTTGACTTTTCAGACAAGTCAGTGTAAAATCAGGGCATCTGAGGCCCCCAATGACCCAACCAATGGGTGATCTTCATCATTTTGAGTGTATATGATCTTTATTTGGTCATGGAAGAAGATTGAAGTTCATAAAATCAAGAATTTAGGGTTTTTGCAAAAGTTGACTTTTTGGGTTTTGTTGACTTTTCAAGAATGCACCATTTTAGGGCAATTTTCAAGCTTTGATTCATGATCCAAAAAGGCTTCAAATGAAAAAACTTTGGTCATGAAAGTTGTAGATCTCATCTTTCCCTTTTCAAAAAGTACAAGAACATGATCAAACTCTTCTTGGATCAAAAGTTATGGCAATGCAAAGTTGGCAAAAATCACTTATTTTCAAGATGTGCACTAAGTGGAAATTTTGCAAAACTTTGAATCAATGCATTAAAGGACCTCTAGTTCATCTCAAACCAGCATGTAAACATTCCCTAAGTCATGAAAATCAGTTTTGGACCAAGAATGCCCATGGTTTATGCTTGATTAGCCAAAAAAGTCACATGTGAACCAAAGGTACAACAAGTTGCAAAACACTCATGATCACTTCTCACAACTTGCAACATTGGATGCTGACCTTGCTAGCTCACTCTCCACCCCATGCTGCGCCAGCCCTAGCCTTGTACCCAGCCTAGATCAAGCCATGCTTTCTCTTACAAAGAAATGGACATTTTGCAAAAAGTAAACTTACCAATCACTATAGGCCAGGTCACATCATCTGACCTATAGGATTAAAATAAGTTATCAATTTGCAAGCTGAACATAACAAGAACCAAGGCTGAAACCATCACACTAGACACATTCACAAAAAACCTCCCAACTGCAATTGGCTTCGAATTCCTCTTCACAGCAAGCAAACACTAAAGCTCTCATCACTATCCAACTCAACACACTCCATTGAGTAGAAACCACCCAAAGCACCAGCCTGAAACACCCTGAATCCTCCATTGCCATTGTTCACCTTCATTCTGCAGATTCTATCGAATCTCTCATCCTAGCCCACAAACACCAAAACAAACCCTGCAAAGCAACTCAATACACTTCATAGATCACAAACCACCCCTTTTCACAGCCTGAAAGTGCCAAGATCACCATAGCCATTGTTGACTGAACTGAAGCAGTTCTCTTCGAAACTCATCATCCAGCAAATCTAAACTCCATTTGAGCATCCAGACACACTTGGGGGATCAAGTAGAGCAGCTTGCATCAAGGGAAGTAGCTTGAAAGTTCCTAAATCAAAAACTGCAAAACTCAGGTAGCTCAAAAATAATTTTTCCAGAAATCTCTTTTGATGTTACAAACTTGTTCTTCATGCTTGCCTGATCATTCTGGTACCTTTAGTTTTTGGAATGGCTGCGTTTTAAGGATTTAATTTGAGTTTGAAGCTCACGAACCCTAGAACTTAGTTTCTTCGATTCAGATGATTTAGGTAATATAAATTTGTTTTAGGTTAGGGTTTTGGTTCGTGAGAGTGAGAGGAACATTTCCCTGGCTTTAGTTTTCATTTTTATTACGTTTTGAGGAAGTTAGGTGTTCCTCAGGTGAGGGCTGGCCGGAGAAGACGACCGGAAGTCTTCTCCGGCAGCCTGAAAGTGATTAGGGTTAATTGCATTTAATTAGGGCAAGGTTCAAACGTGGGCCATTGGATCAGGTTTCGCGCGCGTGTTTGAGTGGTTCAGATCAGTTCATTAGTTTTAATTAGGTTTAATTAAATTAATAAATCAAGATTAATTCAGTTTGAATCCTGGCCACAAGATTGCGCGCCAGTCAACCTTTTTAAGCCCAGACTCAATCCTGGCCATCCAATCTGTTTACTTTTCATTTTATTTAATATTAATTCATTTTTCTTGCATTTAATTTGTATAATTTATTTAAAATAGTTAAAAAATCATAAAAATTATGAAACTTTTTCTTTAAGGTTTTATTAATTTTTATGACACAAAAACATTTTTATTTTATTTTTTATCATTAAAAAAGTATTTTTAAATATTTAAAAGATTATTTTTAATTGATTAATGAGAATTAATTAATTAAAAATACTTTTAAGTATTTAAAAATTACAAAAAAAATTCATGAAATGTTCTAAGACATTTAGAAACATTGTCCAATCTTCAAACCAAATTTCTTTTTTGATCTTGATGCATTTTAAGAATTTTTCATTGAATTAAATCATTTTTGATGCATTATTTTGTTCATAAGTTTGAAAATTCATTTCTGCCTATTGGTGAAGGTTGAGACATTGATTCTTCTTGCATGGTTTTCCATTTAGCATGAACTTTCAAGGATAAAAAGGCCATGATTTGATCTTGCATTTTCTAATTGATTGGCATTTCTTTTGTTGCAAACCCTAAAAAGCCCTAATAACTTGCAAAATTCATAACTTGAGTTTGGTTGAGAGTTGAGAGCTCCCCTTTGGGCAGTGGTTCATTATAGGCCTAGGGTTTCTTTGGGTACCATTTTCCATTTTTTAGGTTAAGGTTTGCTTCTGTTTTTGGTTTGTGTTTGATGTTTGATCCATGAACCCTAATTTGGGCTTTCATTTGCATCCTTCTTGCATTACCTTGCATAACTTGATTTGTCATTTCACTTTGTGCATTCTTATGATTCATTTGACACCTTAAGACATGTAGAAAGCATCATTGATCATTGCATTGCATATTTGCCATGTCATTTGTCTTGTATGTTCCATAACATTTCATGTTTATTCATGTTCCTTAACTTGCATCATTTGCATCCATGACTTTGTATGAACATCTCATTGTCTTGTCTCATGTTCATAGCACTCCATAGCATCATCATCATCATCAACATGCTTCTGGTTTTTGCTTATCATATCATTTCATCTCATTTAGCATTGTATTGCATTTGCTTCTAACATTTCAGGTGGTAAGTAACTTGAGAGGTGAATTTGCCTTCACTTCTCATAACCTCTATTCTCATCTCTCTTGCATACCTTGCTGCATTTTTATGTGTGTTTGAGTTTGAGCTTGCTCATTCTTCCTCCTCCCACTTTCTTTCTTCAAGTGGCTTGCCTTCTTGAATGAAGCAAGTCACTTTGCTTCTCTTGATCTTGTTCATCTGCTTCCTGGTGGTTCATCTGAAGATTGTTCTTGAAAACCTCACAAACATTAGGACCAACCAAGCATGATAATGAATTAGGGTTTTGATTAGTCTCCCCCATAGTTTCTACCTTTGTGTCTCTCCTTGAGTCATCTCCCCTCACCTCATAATCAGGGACTAAACCCTCAAGGCTTTAAGACTTTGTGATTAAGATCATGCCTGCATCCTTCTTTTAGGATGGAGTGTATAACTTTAATCCTAAGTCTTGGACCCTTAAGGTGTTGAACTCTCTTAATTAATCCATCTAATAATCATCAAGACATTACACTTGTAACTTGGGCCTTGCATTAGGGTTCTAATTCTTCCTTAATTGGTTAAGAGGGACTAACCCTAAAGTTAATGGACAAGTTCCCCTCAAGTTGTCTTACAAATCATAAAAAACACTTCATCATCTTGCCATTAAATAAAATCCACTTAATCAAAGGCTTGTTTTGTCATGAGTTTAATCCCTAATCATGGATTAAGCTGAGGATCCTTCCTCAGCTTAAACACCCTCATCTATTATCCTTCTTTTAGGATAGTGTAATGAGCCTGTTAAATCCCTGATTATGGCTTAACCTCATTACTTAACACTAAACAAAAATCACAAAAACATCTAATTAATCACAAGTAGGTTAATGATCTTAACCCTACATCAAAGGTGATTAAGTGTGAGAATCTGACTTCACACTTAAGGTAATTCTCATTACCCCTAATCAGAGGGATGATGTGATGAGTTTACCAAATCCATTGATTTAGGTTTAAGCTCATTATCTTATGACAAACTCCAAAAAGAAATAAAAGACTGAAAACTCAAAAACAAACAATAATCGTCTCCTTCGGGATTCTTTTCTCATCATCTTCACTCACAACCGAGAACTTGCTTCTTCCGTCTAATGCAAGACAGTTTGCATCTGTGCCAGACAGATCATACACTTGAGCATAGACTGCAAGCAGTTCACCAGTCAATCCTTTCAGTCTCTTTGGGTCGAACTACGGTGTTCTGACTTCCTCATTGCACGAGAGGATACGTAGGCATAACTTAACAGTTATCGAACAAAAGTCTCTGTATATTCCCCCTCTTTCCAGCTTTATTCTCTTAGCCTCATGATCATGAGCATACTCTTTTCCTTACACTGACACTGTACATTTATACACTTCACACTTTACACTGACACCTGTACATATTGCTTTCAGCTCTTTACACACAGATTGCACTGACACTACCCCTTTAAAACACAAATCTTTTAAGCGTGGATCCCGTCGAGTACGACGGACAATCTGGGTGCTAATACCTTCCCAGGTTGTAACCAACCCCCTTTCTCAGTCTCTCTGGTTCGCAACCGTCTTATCCATCTTTTTCTAGGTCTATGCAGCATTACCTTTCCCCCGGGATAAAAATGCCTAGCTGGCGACTCTATTCATCTCCAGTGAGTTCACGGCTGTGTGTTCTCATTGTTCCCTTCGCCGACCGTTCGCGTCTGTACCTTCATCTGACCCAGTTTCATTTGTCGGGAGCGACAGCTTGGCGACTCTGCTGGGGATCCTTATACTGTAACCAGGGCTTCTGGTTCTTTTTGTGGGTTCCTCCTAGCGCTTGATTGATTTGTGTTTATTGGGGGTGTTATGTGCTTGTTTGTGTTTGTATTTATTTTTATTCATTGCTTTATGTACAGTTACTTTACTGCTTTCTTTATTGCATTTATATATATCATACTGTCATGCTGTCTGTGCTGGATCTGGTTTTGTTTTAGTGGGTGGGGTTCTATTGAGAGCCAAGGTCCTATACCTGGGACCTGAGTGACACCTAGGCTAGAGTGAATCATATTCTTTCCCATTCCATTTCGGTCTGGTGCGGGAATATGAAACACGGTTCAGATATGGGTTTCTTCTTGAGAACTCTGTGCTACGGATTTCCTGTAGTGCTAGGGGGATCTGGGAAGCCTGCTAAGTCTGGATGACCTTTTAGTATTGACCTTCAGAAATTGAGGAGAATTAGAGGAGGAATTGTTATGGTTATTGTAAACACTGTACCTCCGGGTTAGAAGTGTTTACACTTCTCATAACTGATCCAAATCTGAGGATCCTTGTTCTAGATCACTACCTGTGAGGGGGTTGGGCTGTTTACAGGTTTGCAGGTACCTTGACCTCAGAATACCCTGTTACTTTGACTTTGTTAAGAATGCTCCATGTTGGATAGTTCTTGTGATTCTAAAACCCTGGACATGTGGCTCTTTATTTGAGTCCCCCACCTTGGTTACTGGATTTATGGACCTCCATCCGGAATTCTTGAACACACATGGATCTATACCAAGGCAGTTTATCCAGATCCAGCTCAGTCACAAACCCTTTGCATATCATTTGCATACATCCTCATTGCATCATATTAACATGTGCTTATTTGTGTTTCAGGGTATCCACCTTTATCTGGTTTTGGTTTTGACCCCATCTGCAGTTTTGACCTGTCTCCACCAGCATCTTGCTTCAGCTTGTCAGCCATATACTTCAGTTACTTGCACTAGCCAACCAGTGGCCCACTTCTCAGCATCTTCATCAGCACTTACTCTACCCAGTCTTCAGCATCATGGCTCCAAAGAAAAGCAATATCACCTATCATTTCTTCCAACCAGACTTGTCAGACATCAGGAGGGTCCAAACCCTGATGACCCCAGATCACATACCTCTGTTCAGGGAGCATTATGGGGATATACTTGACTTGGTTATAGACATGGACCCATCTCAGAGGAGCCTGATCCATACCTGCATCCAGTTCTATGATCCCCCATTGAGATGTTTCACCTTTCAAGACTTTCAGTTGGGACCTCTCTTAGAAGAATATGCATCTTTGGTTGGTTTGCCTATCAAGAGAGAAATTCCTTTTAACCCTGAAATGGTCTTTCCCAGCAATGGAGAGATAGCAAGAGCTTTGCACCTGGAACCTGCTTTGATTGAGCAGCATATGACCTCTAAAGCTGGGATCCCTGGTTTTCATCTGGACTTCCTGATTTCTCAAGCTAGTTTGAAGGCCTCCCTGGGGGATTGGAAAGCTGTTTGTGCATTGTTGGCCTTGAGTGTATATGGAATTGTGTTGTTTGCAGATGAGCCCAGATTCATCAGCAAGAATGCCATCCACCTGTTCATCCTGAAGAACCCAGTGCCAACCTTGTTGGGTGACCTCTATTACTCAGTACATCAGAGGAATGAGAAACAGAGGGGTAAGCTAGTGAGGTGTTGTGCTCCACTATTCCATGCTTGGCTTCTCAAGCATCTACCCAGGACAGATGCATTCCTGAATCCTCATCAGCAAAGCAACTGGGCTAAGAGGCTCACTACTCTCACTGCAGCAGACATCAGATGGTGCACCCAAGGCACCAAGGGCAGAGATATGATCACAAGCTGTGGGCACTTTCCCAATGTACCTTTGGTAGGAGTTAAGGGAAGTATCAACTACAACCCCCTGCTGTTCAAGAGGCAATTAGGCTATGCACTGGTTCATGCTCCTAGGGAACAAGACCTGGTTGAGACCCTCTACTGTGAGAACAAAATCAGTTTGACTGTTGTTAGGCAGGCTGCCTGGGCCTGGGATCATGTTCAAACCAAGGGAATCACCATTCTGGGGAAGTGCAATAATGTGGCATCAGCCCAATATCATGAGTGGTCCTATGCTAGGGCCCAAATCTCAGGATTGCCCTTCACCATCAAAGACATGCCTGAGTCATCATCAGCACCACCCCCTGCTACTGTCAGTTTGGAAGAGTTTGAAGGCTTGAAAGAAAGAAATGAGAAGCTATCCCAAGCCTTGCAGAAGACCCTCAGGGAGAGGAGTGAAGGTGTAAGGGAGATTGAAAGATTGGAGAAGCTGAGAGTGGAACACTTGACTAAGATTGAGAAGTCTGGAGACTATATCAACAAGTCTAAAGCTGGTGAGCAGATTCTGAAAAATGCTTGTAAAGAAGCCCAGTTCCAAAAAGCAAGGACAGACTTGTACTTGAAAGAGAGTCAGGCCAGGTGGGTCCGGATCACTGAAGCCCGTACTCTAGAAGACAAGAGAGTTCAAGATAAGATGGAGCAGATGGAAAAAGCCCTGGCAGCAGCCCAGGAGGAAATTTCAGAGTTAAAAATCAAAGCTGGAGTGAAGAAATCCAAAGACCAAAGCCAGAACAAGAAGTTGACTACAGCTGTTGCAACAAGAAACCTTCTCATCAGGAATCTTACGGAGCATCCGGCTGATCCTGTGACCGAAGCACTTCTTAAGGAAGTTCGCGAGGATGAGTTTGGCCTTGGAGTCTGATTATTTGCTTGTTGTTGTTCCTTTTCCATGTACTTTTGCTTTTTGGTGATGTATTTTTGACCCCTTAGAGGGCTAGTGTTGTAAAAAATGAACAATTTGTATTATTTTACCTTTGTAATATATTTGTGTTTGTTTCCATCTGGGTTCACTTCAAAAGCAACTTCAACAGCATCATCTTCAAGGGTCTGGACGGGTCAAAGCTGAAGACCAAGCCGGATACCTTGATAGCAAATAAGCATACTGCATTGCATACTAACCCTTTGTTTGTTTTGTAGGTTTTGTTTTATTGTTTCTAACCTCTGTTGTGACATTCAGGAATTATTGCTCGCCGCAGGCTATTCCCTCTCAACAGGCCACACAGGTACCCTACAAGAAACAACCTTCCGGGCATCCAGATGGACCAGTTGCAGCAAGACCTCAATGAGGCCAGAACCCAGATGGCTAATGAAAGGGTGGAGATGAGAACCCAAATAACTCAGTTCATGGAAGTGATGAATAATTTAGCTCAAAGCCAGGAGAGGCTTAGAGTTCTGGTAGAGGGGAGAACTCAAGATGACCCCCATGTGGGAACTGCTGGCACCAGTAACAATGAAAGGGTGCAACCACATGTTAACCCCCCTATATTTGGTCCACACCTACATCCTGAGATTCATATTCCTGCAAACGTTCAAGGAACAGCCACTGCAGCCAGAGTACTTCAAGAGGATCCTCAGGAGGATCAGTTTACAGTCATGGGTGCTGGAGAGGAAACCTATGATAGGAGATTGGATGAGTTGGCTGAGAAGTTGAGGTCTTTAGAATCTCAAAATTCTTTGGGTTTTGACGTCATGGATATGGGCTTAGTAGACGGGGTTAGGATTCCCCACAAGTTCAAGCCTCCATGTTTTGAAAAGTATAATGGGACTTCTTGTCCTCGAACCCATCTGCAATCTTTTCTCGGAAGATTAAAAGCTTACACCATGGACGAGAAATTGTGGATGTTCTACTTCGAAGATAGCTTGACTGGAGCTTCTAGGGAATGGTATTCCCATCTGACGAGAGCAACTGTGAGATGCTGGAAGGACCTGGCAGAAGCCTTCATCAGACAGTATCAGTATAATCTAGATATGGCACCCAACAGGACCCTCCTAATGGGAATGTCACAGTCTTCGAGGGAGAGTTTCCGAGAGTATGCCCAAAGGTGGAGGCAACTGGCTGCTGCTGTTCAACCACCAATGTCTGAGAGAGAAATGGCAGACATGTTTATGAACACTCTTCAGGGAACGTATATTGACAGGTTGGCTGCTTTCTCTTCCACCAGCTTCGCAGATGTTGTCATAGCTGGGGAGAGAATCGAAAGCCTGTTAAAAATGGGTAAGATATCTGATAATGGTGCAAGCTCGTCCAGTGGTACAAAGAAGCCTTTCGCAGGCCCGAGAAGAACTGGCGAGACCAATGCCATTTACACCAACAGGGGCAGGCCCCAATATGTTCAAAGGTCAATAGCAGCAGTCACTATCCCTGCTCCAGCTCATCCTCAGCCAGTCTATCAACCTCCTCAACAAAACTTCCAACAACAACCTCAGTATCATCAGAATCAGTATCCTCCAAGGAACTACAACAACAACAACTCCAACAACAACAATCAACAAAGGCCATTCCAACAAAGGCCCTCTCAAGCTAATCGAGTGATCGACCCGATTCCAATGCCGTATGCTGCTTTGCTGCCACAGCTTCTGAAACTCAACCTGGTTGAGCTAAGAACGTTGGCACCTCCGGATCCAAACAGTCTACCAAGAAACTATGACTCTAATGCTAGGTGTGCTTTTCACTCAAACGCGCCTGGTCACAGTACAGAAAAATGCAGGGCACTGCATATGAAGGTACAAGACTTAGTAGACTCCAAGGCTTTGAACTTTGCACCTCCGCCCAACGTCAACAAAAACCCAATGCCACACCATGGTGGTCCCCGAATTAATGCTATCGAAGAAGACCAACCGTCTTATTTGATAACCAGTGTGGATCAGATCAGGACACCATTGGTGGAAATCAAGGCTCAACTCCGTGAAAGCAATATATTTCCGGGGTGTGAACTAGGGTGTCCCTACTGCAATATTTCATGGAATGGGTGTGAAGATTTAAGGAACGGCATTGACAGCCTTATTCAGAGCGGCCTGCTACAGATCACTACATCATTTCCGACAAATCCGGTAACTTCATCAACAACGGTTTCAGACCCTCCTACAACTGCAGCAACTATTGTACCCGACAATTCATCAGCACCATCAACAAGTACTTCACCTGTCCTTCCAAATGATCAATTTTCAACAGTTTCTCCTGCTACAACTTCAGCTTCGTTCCATTTCGACTCTCCATCAACAACAACAACAGTCCTTCCAACAGTACCTCCTACAACTCCAGCAAACAATCATGAAGATGTCTCTACTGTTACCATATTCTATGATCCTGAAAATAACTCCGCTTACCATTCAGAAGGTGCTGCTCCCACTAGAGCACCAGTTACAATCTTTTATGATCCACAGACAATAACAGTCCCCTCAGCAGCAGCAATCAGTCCAGTCACCGTCACGGTACCTGGACCTGTACCATATGAAAGCAATAGGGCCATCCCTTGGCACTATGGCTCTGACTTGTACTGTGAAGGGAAAAGAATCACTCTGGAAACATCATCACCTGCACCACAAGTTGATAATGTGGGGGGAGGCGGAGGCTTCACTCGAAGCGGACGTCTCTTCGCTTCACAAGTCCAAAGACCCACTGCCGAAGCAGAAGCTGCTGCCAAGGCAAAGGGTAAAGGACCGGTGCAGGAAGATCCAGCTGCCAAAGAAGCCCTGAAGACTCCATTTGATCAGGAAGTTGATGAGTTTATGCGGATCATCAAGAAGAGTGATTATAAAGTTGTGGATCAACTTCACCAAACTCCATCCAAAATCTCCATCCTCTCACTGCTCATGTGCTCCGAAGCCCATCGGAATGCACTACTGAAAGTCCTGCACGCAGCTTACGTGCCAGAGGAGATTACTGTCAACCAGTTGGAAACGGTGGTTGGGAATGTTACTGCTAGCAACGGGCTAGGGTTTACCAATTCTGATTTGACAGTGGATGGTCGTAACCACAACAAAGCCTTGCACATAACTATGGAATGCAAAGGAGCTGTCCTTTCTCATGTGCTGGTGGACACAGGTTCCTCCCTGAATGTCTTACCAAAGAAGGCTCTGGTGAAGTTAGAATATGATGGATTGGCATTGAGACCCAGCAACCTGGTGGTTAGAGCTTTTGATGGCTCAAAGAGATCGGTTCTGGGAGAGATTGAGCTGCCCGTGACAATTGGCCCACAGACCTTTAAAACTATCTTTTACGTGATGGACATTCAGCCCGCCTACAGCTGTTTGTTGGGTAGACCCTGGATTCACGCCGCCGGCGCAATAACGTCTACCCTTCACCAAAAGTTAAAATTTGAGTGGGAAGGCCAAGTTGTCACAATCTGTGGAGAGGAGGACATTTTTGTCAGCCACCTGGCAACCTATAAGTACATTGAAATGGATGGGGAGATCCATGAAACAATGAGCCAGGGGTTTGAAGCTTTGAATGTGAATGAGGCATCTGCTGTATCTGGTACTCCAATGTCGTCATACCAACAAGCCCGGAAGGTTGTTGAAGAAGGAACTGCCCTAGGCTGGGGCAAGGTCTTAGCTGTGGAGGAGAAGAAGGACAAATTTGGGTTGGGTTACAAACCAACTCAACGTCAAGCAAAGGCTGCTGCAGAGCCAGGATTTGTCAGTGGGGGAATGCTAACCCCCGATGCTATCAACTGTCTGGAAGACGAGCTGGAAGAAGAACGCAACCTGGAGAACTGGATTCGTCCAAAGGTCCCGGGGAGCAGTGTCTCGAACTGGTCTTCCCAGGGAATTATAAGTGTTACTCGAGCAGAGTAATTATTATTTCCTGTATCTTTTATAGCATGCATCAAAGTCTTGCATCTTGCCCAAGATGACAAGACTCATTTTGTAATCAGGGCCATCTGTACTTTTGTGCAAACAAGATTAAATTAATGAAATATCAGACAATCTTTTTGCAAACGAGTCTTTTTCTTTTCTGCTCACTGTTTTTCCATTTTTCTTTTTGTACAAAAATAAATGGCGGTGTTTTCAAAATGATAACTTCATTTCACTTTTTTCTAAAGCAAGATTAAAATCAATCACTAAAATGAACCGACTTAACCCTTGCAGAGAGTGCCTTCCAGACAGCACCGACAACAGCACAGCCATGACATCGTATGACTTTGACAATCCGATCAATCAAGCTGATGAAGGGGTTGATGAAGAATATGAGCTTCCTGAAGAGCTAGCCAGGTTGCTGAGACAGGAGGAAAAAGTTATTACTCCTCATCAGGAGGAGATTGAAGTGATTAATCTTGGTACGGAGGAAGACGTGAAAGAAGTCAAAATCGGGGCCTGCCTGCAAGACTCAGTGAAGAGACAGCTGATAGATCTGCTTCAAGAGTATGTTGATGTGTTTGCTTGGTCCTACCAAGATATGCCAGGGTTGGATACCGATATTGTTGTGCATAAGCTGCCTTTGAGGGAAGAATGCCCACCAGTCAAACAGAAGTTGCGCCGAACTCGCCCAGACATGGCTATGAAAATCAAGGAAGAGGTACAAAAGCAATGGGACGCCGGGTTCCTTGCTGTGACTAGCTATCCTCCGTGGGTTGCTAACATAGTACCTGTGCCTAAGAAGGACGGAAAAGTAAGAATGTGTGTTGATTACCGGGATCTGAACAGAGCCAGCCCGAAAGATGACTTCCCATTACCTCACATTGATGTATTGGTGGATAACACGGCTCAGTTCTCGGTATTCTCCTTCATGGATGGATTTTCGGGATACAATCAGATCAAGATGTCACCTGAAGACATGGAGAAGACAACATTCATCACACCTTGGGGCACGTTCTGTTATAAAGTGATGCCATTCGGACTGAAGAATGCTGGTGCAACATATCAACGGGCTATGGTGACATTATTCCACGATATGATCCATAAGGAAATCGAGTGTTATGTGGATGATATGATCGCCAAGTCCCTTACAGAGGAAGACCACCTGGTGAATCTGCTCAAGTTATTCAAGCGTCTGAGGAAGTACCAACTGAAGTTGAACCCCAACAAATGCACATTCGGGGTGCGATCCGGTAAGTTGCTGGGATTCATTGTAAGTGAGAAGGGGATTGAAGTTGACCCTGATAAAGTCAAAGCCATCCAAGAGATGCCTGCACCGAAAACTGAGAAAGAAGTTCGAGGGTTCTTAGGTCGATTGAACTACATCTCGCGGTTCATATCTCACCTCACAGCAACCTGTGAACCTTTGTTCAAGCTGCTAAGAAAAGAACAAACGGTCAGGTGGAACGAAGACTGCCAAAGGGCTTTTGACAAGATCAAAGAATACTTACAAGAACCTCCGATCCTTATGCCGCCAGTTGAAGGAAGACCTCTGATTATGTACTTGACAGTATTAGAAGAGTCAATGGGGTGTGTGCTGGGCCAGCATGACGAGTCTGGTCGAAAAGAGTATGCAATATACTACCTAAGCAAAAAGTTTACCGACTGTGAACAGCGTTATTCACTGCTCGAGAAAACTTGCTGTGCTTTAGCGTGGGCTGCTCGCCGACTGAGACAGTATATGTTGACCCATACTACTCTATTGATCTCAAAAATGGATCCAGTTAAGTACATTTTCGAGAAGCCAGCTCTTACCGGACGGGTTGCAAGATGGCAGATGATTCTCACAGAATACGACATACAGTACACATCTCAGAAAGCCATCAAGGGCAGTGTACTATCTGAATATCTTGCTGAGCAACCCATTGATGACTACCAGCCTATGAGGTTCGACTTCCCCGATGAAGACATCATGTTCATTAAAGCAAAAGATCATGAAGAGCCTATTCACACTGAAGGGCCTGACCCAGAAGAAGAATGGACTATGATGTTTGATGGGGCTGTCAACATGAATGGCCGTGGTGTTGGTGCAGTACTCATTACACCTAAAGGGGTTCACATGCCTTTCTCGGCAAAGCTCACTTTCAACTGCACTAACAACGAAGCTGAATACGAAGCTTGCATTATGGGTCTTGAGGAAGCCATTGACCTCAGGATCAAGACATTGACCGTATTCGGAGATTCAGCTTTGGTAGTCAATCAGACCAACGGAAAATGGTACACCCACCAAGATCATCTGATACCTTACAGGGATTATACAAGAAGGTTATTGACTTTTTTCACAACAGTCAAGCTTGAGTATATCCCTCGGGACGAGAATCAGTTTGCGGATGCTCTTGCTACCATTTCATCCATGATCAAAGTTCAAGCTGCTAACTTTGTACCTCAGATTTCAGTATCGAGACTTGATAGACCAGCATATGTATTTGCAGCAGATATTGCTAAAGATGATAAGCCTTGGTTCCATGACATCAAGTGCTTCTTGGAGGATCAAACGTACCCACCTGGGGCATCTTCCAATGATAAAAAGACTTTAAGAAGGCTTGCTGGAAGTTTCTTTCTGAACACTGATGGATCTTTATACAAGAGGAACTTTGATATGGTACTCCTCAGATGTGTTGACAAGACAGAAGCAGATTTGTTGATGCATGAAGTGCACGAAGGATCCTTTGGTACCCATGCAGGAGGGCATGCCATGGCTAAGAAGTTGTTAAGATCAGGCTATTACTGGATCACAATGGATGCAGACTGTTGTGCTTACGCCAGAAAATGCCATAAATGCCAGATTTATGCAGACAAGGTGCATGTGCCTCCCAATCCCCTGAACATAATGTCTTCACCATGGCCCTTTGCTATGTGGGGCATTGACATGATTGGCAAAATTGAGCCAACTGCTTCGAACGGCCACAGATTCATCCTGGTCGCCATCGATTATTTTACAAAGTGGGTTGAAGCAGCCTCATATGCAAATGTCACAAGGCAAGTGGTAGCCAGATTTCTGAAAAGAGATATCATCTGTCGGTATGGAGTGCCCGAGCGAATCATTACTGATAATGGTTCCAACTTGAACAACAAAATGATGGCAGAGCTGTGCCGGGACTTCAAGATCCAACATCACAATTCTTCTCCTTACAGGCCAAAGATGAACGGCGCTGTTGAGGCAGCAAATAAGAATATCAAGAAGATTGTGCAGAAGATGGTAGTCACTTACAAAGATTGGC